>PYUH01000425.1:776123-836123 GCA_016808085.1 Suaeda aralocaspica | reverse complement strand
ACGCTAAAACTCTTTTTTTTTTTTTATAAATCAAATATTGGGCTTATATAAAAATCCAATAATATAAATGGGCTTTTTTAAAAATTATTTTGTAATTTAAGAAAAATAGTAAAATTAAGTCCAATAACATCAATTGTCCAATAATCTAGAGAAGTGTGTTTTGTTGTTCATCATAGAGTCTTACCACGAGACCGGGGACGACAAAATTAGGTGTCTACAGTTAGCCCCCACTTTGATTGAGACAAAAATCAAAGTATGCTCGAATCGCTTTTCAAAACTTTCATATTCGGAACCGAGGGTTCCTTATTAACCAATGGGTGTATCAAGATTTTAGAAAGCAATAGCTTCCAGAACGTAAAAAACCTTTTTGTTTTCGAAAATTGGAATAGTTATTTTGTAATTAATCGACTTTCTTACTTTGAAATCAACATATAGATAATAAGTTTTAATAAATTCGTTTATTTATTAAAACGTTTTGAATTCAATTTTATAAGGAAAAGTAATAAATTAGTCTATTTATTACTAATCTAGTAAATTCGCTTATTTACTAAAATATCTGAACACAAAAGGGTAATAAACTCGCTTATTTATTACTATTTCAGTAAATTTGTTTATTTACTAAGAATATTTGAAGAAAAGGTAATAAATTTGCTTATTTATTATTATTTTAGTAAATTCACTTATTTACCAAAGAAGTGTTTGAAGAAAAGGTAATAAATTCCTTTATTTATTTATTACTATTTTAGTAAATTCGCTTATTTACTAAAAATATTTGAAGAAAAGGTAATAAATTCGCTTATTTACCAAGAATATTTGAAGAAAAGGCAATAAATTCGCTTATCTATTACTAGTTTTAGTAAATTCGCTTATTTACTAAGAATATTTGAAGAAAAGGTAATAAATTCGCTTATTTATTACTATTTTAGTAAATTCTCTTATTTATTGAATTTGTTGAAAAAACAATTTAGTAAATTCGCTCATTATTGCCATTTGCAGTAAATTCGCTTATTCACCGAAATTATTGAAAAAGTGTAATAAATTCACTCATTTATTACTATTTTGAGTAAATTCGCTTATTTATCGGAAAAATGTAACAAATTTGCTCATTTATTACTATTTTGAGTAAATTCTCTTATTTACCGATATTATTGAAAAATGTAATAAATTCGCTCATATATTACTATTTTGAGTAAATTCGCTTATTTACTGAAATTATTGAAAAATGTAATTTGCTCATTTATTACTACTTTAGGTAAATTTGCTTATTTACTGAAATTATTGAAAAGAGGTAATAAATTCGTTCATTTATTACTATTTAGAGTGAATTCGCTAATTTACTAGAATTGTTGACAAAAGCTAATGATGTTGTCATAAAATCACAAACCTTAACTCAATGTATTTTTCCTTTTGAGTATTTTGGATGAAGGAGTGAGAAAAGGGATTAACATTAAAAATAAACTCAAAGCACTTGAAAATACAGCAAAGCATAGTCAAGAACGCTAGCCTTGTACCGTCACAAAGCCAACCACGCTCATGTGTCAGCGCGACAGTAGAAAAGGCGCTAAGACCTTCAGCGCGGTTGCTGCTATCACGCTCCCCAGTGAGCGTTTTTTCATTTGTTGTGTTTGAAATGTTGCTCAAATTATAATAGTTGATGTTGAATTGATAATACATGGTAGTGTTGTGTATGGACATTGGCGTGGTTTCATTGCTGGGCTTGAGTGATTGCGCTGCAGAACTAGTCGCGCTACATGTTGTAGCGTGGTAGAGTTAGTCGCGCTACCGAGGCAGCGTGTTTGGGTTTGTGACGCTGAGGTGTAAGCGTAGCACATTGTCTTGTGCTACTCTGCTCTTTCCTTTAAGTGCTTCTTCTTTTGTGATGTAAGTGCTTCTATCTCAAACATTCTATAATTAAGTTATATTTGAGAAATATGAGATGAATTTGTGCTTACATGTTGATTTAGAGAATTATTTGTTATAACTTATTCAAATGTAGTCATACAAATGTTCAAGCATATGAAAGAAATTTGTTTTATAATGATTATTGAAGAATGCTCCAAGCATTGTAAGAGTAGTATGCTTTTATTTTATTAAACAAAAGTGCTTTGGCAAGTGATTCTCTAAATGATGTTATAGAATGAAGTATAATGCTCCATGAACTATTGAGAAGTTCTCTTGATTAATGATGTGGCACGCCATATCATGCCACGTGTAAGCATAGCAGTGGGCCACGTGTCCCATTAATCATACAAATTGCCAAATCATATTCAGTCTACGAACTGCATGGACGACTACATGTCGCCCTTGAGATCGTGCCACGTGTTCGGAGAGACTACTCTATGCTATGGGCCAAAGGCCAATGGTTAGAAAGGCCCAACAAGGGCTCATAAAAGGCACAAGCCAATCACTAAGGGACAAGTGTCCCAAACCCCTAGGTCACCCTTGGTGATCTTGCCTATAAATACCCCATGGGGGCATTCATTCATTCACTCATTCGAGCACATTCACTCTCATACAATTCTTCCATAATACTAGAGTCTCTCTCTAAAATCTCTCTCTAGATTAATATTGTTAATTGTTGTTATTTAATCTTAATCCTCCCATAAATACTTACTTAAGCATTAGAGGGGAAAAAAAATCCTACAAGGATATTGTTCCCTTGTTTTGCAGGAATCGAGGTCCGAGCCATCAAGAAGTGAACAAGCCAACACCAGTCCATCCGAAGCGTAGCTCTCTAGTTCCCTCTCCACATATTTAGTTGAAGTGACCCTACCAGGAACTCATACTACATCATTTGGCGCCGTCTGCTGGGAGGGCACCTGAGGATAACTGGTGGTTCACTTCCAACCGAGGATGAGACTCGGTACCTTGATCAATCCGGGAACTATGAAACCGGACAAGGAATTGGCTCTCCTAAGGGGAAAGCAACAGAGGATCAACCCGTGACTATGGGTCAACTCAAGAGTATCTTGGAAGGTCTCAAAGAGTCCTTTACGAATGCTCTACGGGAGCATTCCTCCAAGAGAACTCATGAGGAGGGTGATCCTCGTCAGAGAAAGCTTAAAGGAAAGATGGATCAGGAAGATCAAGGTGAAGGAAGACTAACTTTCCAAGAGAAAGTCGAAAGAATCAAGAAGGAAATAACTCCATTGAAAGCTCATTGGGGCACACTCAGAAAGTATCATGTCACTCCTAAGTATAAACCAAAACGGGAGGTGGCAAAAGGACACACCGAAGTAAGCAGGACAAGATCCGATGCTAGAGAATTCATTGAATTTAAGAAGTCATTAGCTCATGATGCTAGAGAGTATCTTGAGGCTAAGAGAACTTCGAGTAAGGATGTTAGAGAAGTTATCAACGAAAGGAGGGCATCTAGCAAAGATGCAAGAGAATATTTGAACTATAAACGAGCCCAACGTGAACAGAGTCGCTCTAACTCGTCAGGTTCAACTGCAACCAAAGAGATGTCTGATTCACATCCATTCACTCTTGAATCAGATAAGCGTGATGATGAAGAGAATATGAGTACAAGATTGAGAAGAAGAAAGCTGAAAAAGCAGATCAAGCTAGAAGAGAGCAAACGATCCAATACTGGGAGAATAGGGTGAGACCCGAGGAGCTTTATATGGCCAAGCAAGTACCTAATGATCCTATGGGGATCATCGGGGATAAAGTGGGTTCTATGTCTATGAACTGGACAACCCCATTTGCTGCATCAATCATGATGGCTCCTCGCCCAGTTAAGTTTAAGATGCCTAACGTAGAGGCTTTTGATGGAATAACTGATCCAGAAGAGCACTTGGCAACCTACAAACACTTGATGTATTTTCAAGGTTTGGATGATGCAACCTGGTGCCACTATTTCCCGGTAACACTTAAAGGAATAGCACAGAAGTGGTTCAATACCCTACCAAATTAGTCTATTAACAATTTTCATGAATTAAGCACAACTTTTGTACATCACTTCATGGCCAACAAATGTGAGAAAAAGACTAGCATGCACTTAGCTAAGGTAGTGCAAGGTGAAAAAGAATCCATAAGAAGCTATGTCCAGTGATTCAATCTTGAATCATTGCAGATACCTAACCTTTCTGAAGGAATCACTTTTGATAGCTTCTTCAGAGGGCTCCGTGATGGAACCTTTAAGTTTGATGTGGTCATAAGTAATTGTAAAACCTTGAAGGGTATCCTGGAGGAGGCTGAATGCTTTATCCATGCTCAGGAGCTATGCGCTTCCACCCGCAAGGATAAGAAGAATGATCAAGGATCAAAAAACAAAGATCAAAAGAGACATGCCACTTGGATGGCTGGCTCATCAAACAAGTCAAATGATCAAGAAGAGAAAGGCAAATAATGCGCCGAGAGTTGAATTCACTAAAGATCTCCATTCAGTCTTTAAGGAGATCCGAGGGAAAGTTGACATTGATGAACCACCTCCATTGAGAAGCGCAAAAGAAGATCGAGATTCAAGTAAATATTGCTACTTTCACAAAGATGTGGGGCATCATAACAATGATTGCTTCAATCTTCGGAGCACCCTGGAAGCTCTTGCTGCTAAAGGGAAGATTAGTCAACATTTAATCAAGTCCTCTGACAAGAGTGCCAAGCAGAAGCCAGACTCTAAAAATGAGGTGACAAAGGAGGGCTATGAGACAGAAGATGTTGTCTATGTAATCTCTGGGGGCTTTGCTGCTGGAGGTCCTACTATGAAGGGAAGTAAGGAATATGTGCGACGCCTAGTCCGGGAATCATTACCCGAGACAGGGGAAGATGCTAAAACTAAATTCCTGGAAGTACTGATCAGTGACAGGGACCGAAGCAAAGTTCGAACACCCCATGATGATCCCCTGGTAGTAGAGCTGAAAGTGCCAAATATGAAGGTAAAGAGAATACTTGTTGACACGGAAAGTTCATCTGATATAATCAGTTACAGCTGTTTAAGAAAGTTGAAGTATGATTCATCAAAGTTAGAACCAATCCACCATCCCATCACTGGGTTTGGAGGAGGAATTATCAATCCCTTGGGAACTGTGACTTTGCCAGTTCGAGTGGGAGATAAAGACTGTGCTCGAAAAATGTTCGTCATGTTCCTTGTAGTGAAAGAGCTACAGGCATACAATGTGATTCTTGGAAGGCCAACACTTAATGCTGTCAGGGCAGTTATTGTTACCCATCTCATGCTCATGAAGTATGAGTGTAACAATGGTACTGTGGGAACAATTCATGGAGACCAGAAACTGGCAAGAGAGTGTTATGTGATCGCATTAAAAGCAGAAGCTTGGTCAAGTGAAAGTGGCGAGCCAAGTAAGAAAAGGAAAGTAGAAGAAGCTCCCAAGGACCAAGTAATGGATGTTCATTGCTTAAATCAAGTCCCAAGACCTCAACCTGGAGGTGAGCATGAAGATTTTGTGTTGGATGAGATGAAGCCTGATAGAACAATCAAGATTGGACATGCACCTGACAAACATGTTGGGGAAGAGATAAGAGCCTTACTTAGACAATACAAAGATGTTTTTGCATTTGAAGTTGAAGAAATGCCGGGGATTGATCCGGAAGTGGTTGTTCCTAAGCTCAAAGTTAAGCCTGAAATGAAGCCTATCAGGCAGAAGAAAAGAAATCTTGGTGAAGTCCGTAACAAAGCTGCTGATGAAGAGGTAAAAAAGTTATTGGAAGCAGGATTCATCCGTCCATGCCAATATCCTGATTGGGTGGCAAATGTTGTACTGGTGCCAAAACCCAATGGAATAATGAGAATGTGCGTGGATTACACAGACATAAACAAGGCGTGTCCTAAGGATAGCTTTCCTTTGCTCAAAATCGATCGGTTGGTTGATTCTACGGCTGGACATGCCTTGTTGAGTTTTATGGATGCCCTTAGGTTTGGAGAATGCTCCAGCTACCTTCCAGCAGAGACTAGTTAATGAAGTATTTAAGCAGTAGTTGGGAAGGAATATGGAAGCATACATTGATGACATGATCGTCTAAAGCAAGGAATCCAAGGATCATGTAGCCGATTTAAAGGAAACTTTTGAAACTCTGAGGAAGTATAAGATGAGGTTGAATCCGAAGAAGTGTGTTTTCGGTGTCACATCAGGCAAATTCCTGGGGTTTCTTGTAAATGAAAGAGGGATTGAAGTCAATCCAGACAAGGTCAAGGCCGTGTTGGATATGACTTCTCCCCGGAGTGTTAAGGAAGTTCAGAAGTTAACTGGGTGTTTAGCAGCTTTGGGAAGGTTCCTGTCAAGGGCAGGAGATAAGTGTCACTTCTTCTTTGATACGATCAAGAAGAAAGCCAACAAATTTGAATGGACTCAATCAGCTGAGGAAGTAATTATTAAATTAAAGGGTCATCTCCATTCTCTACCCAAGTTGGTAAGCCCCAAGGAAAAAGAAATTTGTATATGTACCTTGCTATATCAGAATATGCACTCTCAGCTGTCTTGTTGGTTGAGAGGGAGGGAATTCAACATCCGGTTTATTTTGTTAGCCATATTCTCCAGAAAGCATAACTGAGATATGCCACGATTGAGAAGTTTGGATTAGCATTGTTTTTAGCAAGCTGAAAACTGAGGCCCTATTTCTTATCCCACCAAATAATTGTTTACACGGATCAGCCGCTTAAGTCATGCCTAACTAATGAATCTTCTGGTAGGATGCTTAAGTGGGCTATCGTGTTGGGTTCATTTGAGATTTCGTATGAACCTAGGAAAGTGATTAAGGGACAAGCGTTTGCCGATTTCATTGTTGAAATGACCAGGCCACAGATTGAGAAGCCAAGTATTGACCACTGGACACTTCATGTTGATGGATCATCTACCCAAAACGGGTGTAGAGCGGGAATCATATGCAGATCTTCTAAAGGAGATTTGTACGAGTATGCAATGATGTTCAAATTTCAAACTTCGAACAATGAAGCTGAGTATGAGGCCTTAATTGCAGGAATTAAGATGTGTAAAGTCGCTGGTGCTAGGAAGATAGAGGCTATGTCTGATTCACAACTGATTGTGAGTCAATACTTGGGAGACTATGAAGCCCGTGATAAGGGCATGAGCAAGTATTTGCAAATGTTGCAAGAAGCAGTTAAGAATCTCGAAATTTTCGAGTTAATGCAAGTTCCCCGATCCGAGAACAATCAGGATGACGCCCTATCCAAGTTAGCTAGTTCTGATATAGGAGACTCACCTCGAACTGTTTTTTGGGAAGTTAAGGAAAAGAAGAGTATTGACAAGGAAAGAGATGTAAACTTCATTAGTAGGGGAAGTACCTGGATGGATGAAATCATCTCTTATAAAACACATGGAACTTTGCCAGCCGATCCACGACAAGCTAAGTATGTCAAGGCCAGAGATACGTGGTTTGTGCTTTGGCAAGGGCAATTATACAAGAAATCGTTTACTCAACCCCTATTGAAGTGCATCACTCCCGAGCAAGGTAAAGAAGTTTTGGAAGACATTCATGAGGGGTTTTGTGGGTCTCATATAGGGGGACGAGTCTTAGCTGAAAAGGCGCTTCGCACAGGGTATTACTGGCCATCATTGAGGCAAGATGCTATGAATTACGTCAAGAAGTGTAAGAGATGTCAGTTGTGTGGAAATTTGCACCACCAACCAGCTAATGTTTCAAGCCCAATCATCAGTCCACTTCCTTTTGCCAAGTGGGGCATGGACGTCCTTGGTCCATACCCTCAGGCCTCGGGGCAAAGAAAGTATGTGTTGGTAGCTGTGAACTACTTCACCAAATGGGTGGAGGCAGAACCGATGAAGAATATCAAACACTCGGATGTACAGTGGTTTATATGGAAGAACCTCATCACAACATTTGGAGTTCCACAATCTATTGTATTTGATAACGGTCCACAGTTCGAGACACCACAATTAAGAAAATGGTTGGAAGACCAGGGCATCTTTGCTAACTTTGCTTCCGTAGGCTATCCTCAGGCCAATGGACAAGTTGAAGCTTTCAATAAGATAATCAGTGATGGACTGTGGAAGAAGCTTGAGAAGGCTAAAGGATTATGGGTTGATGAATTGTACAATGTCTTATGGTCGATAAGGACCACCATTAAGGACTCAACCGGAGAAACTCCCTTCATGTTGGTGTACGGAGCTGAAGTTGTTCTTCCCATAGAAATGTGTGAACCTACCCTTACAGTGATGCTGTATGATGAGGATGCGAATTGGGAGTTGATGAAAGCTGCTCTTGATACCCTACCTGAAGTGAGAGGTAATGCCTTGCTTAGACAGCAATTGTATAAGCTTCGGATGGCTAGAGAACATAATAAAAGGGTTAATCATAGGCCCATGAAACTTGGAGATCTGGTTTTGAGAAAGATGGAAGCCATAGGAAGGGCAAATGAGCAAGGCAAATTGACTTTGAATTGGGAAGGACCCTACGAGATTGTAGAAATTGTTCGAGATGGTACTTATCGACTCAAGAGTTTGGATGGTTATGAGCTGCCACGAACTTGGAATGCTAATAACTTAAAGAAATATTACATGTAATCCTTATTTACGGAATCAGATGAATAGGCTACGGCCATATAAATAAGGTCCAAGTTGATCTTTTTTATAGAAACTAGAGTTTACATTTGTATTAAAATTGGCTACGAGCCATAATTAATGAAAACTCTATTTCTGTATATGTGATAATTTAATTTATTGCATTTTATTTTGCTTATTAAGCAAGGCTAGGGCAAGACCCTAGAGCCCTGGTGAATGTTATGAATTCCCATTAGGGCAAGACTAGGGCAAGATCCCAAAGTCATACTTTGTTACTTAAGCAAAAAGAGACTTAAGGCAAAGGAAGTAGGACTTAGGGTCTTACAATTAGATCAAGTGCCTTAAAAGTAGGACTAAAGGTCTTACAATTAGACCAAGTGTCTTAAAAGTAGGACTAAGGGTCTTACAGTTAGACCAAACTAAGTGTCTTAAAACTATGACTAAGAGTCTTTAAAAATGCTAAGGGCATTAAAATTAAAAAGCTACAATACTTGCTTCGATTCCCTAAGTTTAAGGGCAATCAATATGATTGATTAAAAAGCTAAGGAGTGGTGGATCAATCAATACTAGAACTTCTAGTAAACTTAGGGATCTCAGCAAAAGGTTGTTCCTGGTAAACTTGAAGCTTAATTTGGGGCAAAGAGAACCCTACAAGTCTATCAGAAATGGAAAAAGGAGATAAAATCTCAAAGTTACAATTAAAACACTTCTTATGAGGAAGTATTCTCCATAGGGAACAATAAGTATTAGATTGGTGGATGAGTAGTTATGAACTTCCTAAGGGAAATCATAATTAAAGTTCTTAAGATCCCATGGGGAACCTTGAGAAGATGAAACAAGAGTTCATATATTTTTTTTAAAAATCTGTGATGCAAGATCCTATGGGGAACCTTGAGAAGATGAACCAAGAGTTCAAAATTTTTTACCTGTGATGCAAATTTTTGTGCAAGGAAAAAGTAAGAAATTAAGCTTCAAGATTTAATAAAGCTAAAACCAAGAATGCATTAAAAGAAATCTAAATCAAATATTACAAGAAACACTTGAAAGGTGTTCCTACTCAAATCATTGTTCAAATCATTCTAAGTTAATATTGTTCAAACAAATTAAACACAATCATTAAAATTTTGAAGAAGAGCATCAACCTTGATGTTTGTCATTATGGACTTCTGAAGCTTCTTTGCTCTTCTCTTCTTCTTCTTGCTTCTCCTTCTCAACACTCTCTTCTTCTTCATCTTCAATCCCTTCTTCAATTTCTTCTTCTTCTGAATAGTCAAAGGAAGGAGGAGGAGTTGCTTCAGCTTGTTTCTTGATATGAACCATGTTGACATAGTTTAATCTTCTTTCAAAGGAGTTAAAGGCTAGATGTTCCTCTAACCCCATTCCCCAAGCTTCTAAGCACATCTCTCTAGGGAAAGCTTGACCCTCCATGTACTTCTCAACAGGAGTGGTTGAGATTATCTGTTCAGCTTCTTCCTTTTCATTTTTTAGCTTCTCCTTTTCCTCCCCAGCTTCCTTGAGCTTCTTCTTTAGCTCATCCACTTCCTCTCTAAGTCTTTTGTCCTCTTCCTTGGCATCCTTGGCGTCTTTTTCAACGCGGCCTTAGTTAGCATTGACAGCAGAAACCTTCTCCACAGTCTCTTTGTCAGCATGCATCTGGTTAGCCAGTTCCATGCTCCTCTCCAAGACTACTTGGTAGTCTTCCTTGATTTTGTGGAGATCTCTGGAGAGAGCATTCATTGCATGCTGCCATTTGGCCTTAATCTTATTTGTTTGAGCCACTACATAAGTAGAAGCTTTGTCATAGAATTCCATGCATTTCTTGTTTTCAGCCTTCATGGATCCATAGAGTTTGGCCAGGTGTTCCAGACGGAACATAGACTGAAAGGGAAGTGAAATGAAGAGTTAGTTGATTAGAAATAATAATTAAAAGAAAATGGAGAAGAACTTAGTTTTGGGTAGTCTACCTCAGAAAGGTTATTGAAGATGGGAAGAAGGTGGCCTCTGACAAATCCCTTGAGTGACTCCTTGTACTCAAGTTCTCCACAGCTTAAGATCTCCCTAATCAACCCCCTTTTGTAGTTGGAGTCAAATTTTTTACTGGTTGAAGGGAGATCCTCTTCGTCATCAAGGAAGTTGGGGGATTCAACCTCATTTGTTATAGGAACCGGTAAAACTATGGCATTAGGGTTTGCTGGGAGAGTTAATGGTATCTGAAGATGAGCATATAGTTTGACGGAATCTGTGACTAAACTTACCCCCAGAAGCTCTAGCTTGAGCCTTAACACTTTCAGGAATGTTTCTCTCAACATATTTGGAGAGTCCAATGACAGGATCCTCATCAGGAGGAGAAGAAGGAGGTTCAGAAGCGCCAGCTGATTGGGAAGCAGGCATTGTGTTGAGGGGAGTGTCAGAAATGCTTTCCTTCTGGAGAATGGTTAAGGCAGTCAAAGGATCAACCAACCCATTGTCACTCTCCAAGGGGTTCTCTTGTTCTGTTAGAGGAGTTTTGTTCCTCACCCCAATCATGAAATCACTCTCCCCAATTACAAAGGTGCTCTTCCCAGAAAGGGAGGAAGTGTGGGGACTTGACTCAGTTTGCTCAATGGGAGCAACAGCAGCTTTGGAGGAAGCACCCTTTCTTCTGCTCTTCTTTGAGCTTGTACCTTGTGCCTCTGGTGCTTCCTCCTTCTTCCTATTGTGGGAGGGTTTTGGCTTCCTCCCAAAAGGCTTGCTTGTCTCCTGAAAAATATAAGTGTTAAAAAGTACAAAGGAATATTCAATAGATCCTACTAAGATGAACAACTTTCAGAGGAGCAAGATCAACAACTTCTCTCTTTGTGTACTTCTTAGTTTGCCGACTTGAACATACATTGACACAAAGTGGGGAAGCCATTGCTTACAACTTCATAAGTGAAGACATCAAACAATACTTCCTCCATGGTGCCCCCTTAAGTTCAACTTGCAACTTCCAAAGCCTAAGCTTTCTAGTTTGCCGAGTTGAACGTAGAATGACACAAAAGAGGGAAGTTGAACTTACCTAATCACACTTCTCAAGGTGAATTCATGAATTAATACTTCCTAAAAGGAAGTGTCATATTAAATCTTCCTAAGGGGAGGTAATTAATTAATGCTTCTTAAAGGGAAGTGACATATTAAATCTTCCTAAGGGGAAGTGTTTTAAAGGTAAAATTTAAATATCTAACTTCCCCATTTAGTGCCACTTGCGTTCAAGCCGGCAAAATGGGGAGACTCTAAGTGAGGAAGTCTATGACAATATTAATGTTTTTTTGTTTTTGAATTACCTTTTTTCGAGTGAGATAATATCAACTAATACGGACGATGCTAGTAAGGAGTCGCCAATGAGTTTTAGGAATCAAACTCATAAACCGTGTATTTAGATAGATTACGAATGGGACACGAATATGGGACGATAATCTAAATTGCACGAATAACCCTTTCGATCCCATGGGGATGACTCCAAGTTATGATCTTACGAACCAAAGGTTGGATTCGGGGGTGAAGGTACTAATATGGCGGAGTGCGTCATATTAGCCCGTAGGCGGCCATTACTGGTTTTCTCTCAATTATACACAAGTTTTACAAAGAACCAAGTAATTGATTTACAACCTAATACAAAATTACTATTATTAAGCTGAAATCAAATAAAACTAATTAATTTAGTCAAATCGTCGTTAAGATTAATTCAAGGTTCCTAGCGTGATACAATTTGTCAAAAAATTATCTTAGTCTAGTGTGATAAATTAATTCAAATTAAGTCCTTTAACAAAAACATTGTGAAAAAATTGAAATAAATATACAAATAAACAAATACAACAATCAATACATAAAGTTTAATTTAAGACTCTCAGAAAACTTGCACTTCTCGCTTGATTATTGTTTCTTCGAGTTATAATTTGGACAAAGTTTCGAATTTAATTCGTAATAATAAGAAATTAGACCACTTTATTAGAAATGAAATAAAAAAAAAAAAATTGATGGAGAAAAGTTTAAGTGTAAAGAGAAAAGGAAAAAAAAGAGAGAGAAAGTAGGTTTAGGAGAATGAGAGAATATCGGTTTTGGAAGTGTAAGAATGGGTAGAAAAAATCAAGAAAAACAAGAGAGTCCTTTTAGAGGAGAAAAAAGGGTATTTATAAGAAAAATGTGTAGCGTGACAGGTTTTATCATGCTGGCCAGGTAGCGTTACAAGTTTAGTAACGCTGCGCAGCCAGCGCTAGTTTTCTTGTCACGCTATTGCGTCAGCGCGACTTGCTGAGTCGCGCTACGCTAAAACTCCTTTTTTTTTTATAAATCAAATATTGGGCTTGTATAAAAATCCAATAATATAAATGGGATTTTTTAAAAATTATTTTGTAATTTAAGAAAAATCGTAAAATTAAGTCCAATAATATCAATTGTCCAATAATTTAGAGAAGTGGGTTTTGTTGTTCATTATAGAGTCTTACCACGGGACCGGGGACTAAATTAGATGTTTACAACCCGCTAATACTAATTTTTCATCTAAAATACCCGGTTTTTTGTACCGGATCGGGTTTTTTTTTTTTTTTTTGCACACCCCTAGTTAAAGGTGGTTACACCAAGGGAGGAGGAAGATCCTATTAGTCGAGATCCTATATAAATGGGGGAACTATCTTTATAAGAAGTTAGTCAGATATTAATGCAATAAGTGGGCACATTTTTTGGCCTTCATTTTACTTTATTTATTAATACCTTCTCTTATTTCCAGCAAAACTATACACAAAGTAAAACCAAAGCAGTAAACTCTAAACATACAAGCTAATGCACTTTAAATTTAGTGGCTCTTAAGTCTAAATTTTGAAGAAATATGCTTTGTGCAATTTGAAATTCTAGTTTCCGTTTACACTGAAATTTCTGCCAATTACGTGTTAATCATGTTAATGCACATTATAATGCCCAACTTCCATCACCTAAACCAAATCGCATAGATGAACATATACCAACCAACAGGAAATAAAATCAAAGAAAATTTACCTTGGCTAAACTCTACAACAGATATTATCTGGAACTATTATTAGCCCTACAAATATCACACGCAAAAATTGAATTTAGAGAGTAAAGAAGCACATTGATAAATATTAAGAAGCATTAGAATGAAAACAATTAAATGAAAACCAGTAGGGAGCANATTTGGTGGGGGAGCATGTCACGAGTGGACCAGTGACCCACCTTTGATCTTGGAATGAGGGCATAAGGATCCCATGGGGAGCCGCCCAAGTGCTGTGCAAGCAACACTCAACTCCCTATAGTAGACAGCCTGCAGAATGTAGTAATGCTGTACCATGATACTGGATCTGAAGATGAGCACTACTTTTGGGATGACCGTGCTATGTTGGTGAAACGAGGTTCATACATGGTGAAGAGGTTGTCTACTACGCTTGGAAGAGTATGGAAGGCTTTAGAACCTCATTGTAAGGTCTAGAGTAGTTTAGCATATTCCGGAAGGGTCTGGAACATTAGAGGGTATTCTGGGGAATTCTCACTTATCCTAGATACACTAGGAATAGTGGATATCCTAAAGTCACTAGGAATGTAGGATGTTGTATGTGCAGTAGGGAAGTGAGTAGTCCTAGATGTAATAGGAAAGGCTAGAATATCCTAATTAAAGTAGGGGAGGAAGATGTATATAAATACCTGAGTTGTTCAGTTGTAAATCAACCAACCCACAGAGACTGAGAGAGATAGAAAGAGTAATATAAGTATTGTATTCAGTTTTCTCTCAAAGTAATAAAACTCATACTCATAAACTTGTGCTTTTCTTATTCTTTCGTTCAAGCTTTCGTTGCATTACTTAGCTATATACTAAGGAAGGGTTAGCCTTGACTAGCATCCAAGGGGGAAGTTAGTGGGCAGCGTGGCAAATGACTAAGGGGAATTAGTCAGCACGTGACAAGTAGTAGCATTGTAAGCGTTAACCGACAACAGGAGCAGCAGCAAGGACCAAAGGCCAACAGCAGCGGCAAGAAACAAGGAACAACAGCGACAAGGGAATCAGATTATACAAGAACAGAGGAAACAACAGCAACCACTACCAAAAGCATAATAAACAAACAATAACAATCAAAACAATGCAACACATACACTCATCGTATCATGAGATAACGAATAGTATCTAAATAAACTCACTGTGATTCCTTGCCAAAAACTACAAAAGAAACGACATAACAAATAGTATATAAATAAACTAGCATAAAACTACGACAGGCACAACAGCAACATAATTTATGAACCTTGAATACTAGATTCAAAGACAACAACAATATGCAGCAGCAACCAGCAACAAAACAAAATGCAATCACTAGCAAAATTCCCACTAGACTCCATTGAAGATAAATGAATGAAAAAGCAGAGTATACAAGTCATTGAAATAAACACATGTTGCAAGTCAGATTAAGTTACCATCAACTAAACAATATATTAGCCATCAATCATTTAATTTATTAGTCATTCACAATAATCTAATCACGTTCCATCAATGCGGAATATAACGTCTATCATTCAGTCATACAAACATACGTTTTCACTCAATGTTTCATTCTTTCATTCATTAAATCTTATTTAATAAATTAAACAATCACTAAGCTGTAATGTAAGATACTCCATCATTTATCATTTTGTAACCATGTATTTACTTTACAGGAATCTACAATAAACAACAACAATCCTCCACCGTAAAGAGCAGCAGCAATAGCAGCAACCACAAAAGGCATGATAGCATCTAAGAATCTGCCTTCAATCAATTAACAAGCCTCTGAACGGGAATCTTCATCACGTCGCGCTTCATTCCAATGTCAGACATTAAGACACAAGTAATATTAGTTAAATGAAAAGTCATAGACAATTCTAGAATGACAGACATCAAAAACCTTAACTAGATGGCTAGTTAATTAAATGAAGTCAAATTGGCAGAATCATAAACTCAGGTTTTTTTTAATAAAATAGATAACAAATGCTTTATCAAATTTAGATTTCATTTAGTACTCAGCAACAATAGCCATTGTTAAGCATTACCTAATAAACACAATAGCAAACAAACATAATAAAAGAGAGTATGAGAGCAATGAATACTACTATGTGCCTTCCTGAATTTGATTTGAGAGCTTATGGCAATTACACGACTACAAATGATAATACAGAGAAACAATCTTTCGCAAAAGCAACAATCAGCTAAAGTAGAAAATGCATACAAAATAAACCAGCCCTTATTCATATCCACATCATAAGTTGAATAAAATTATAATTCCATTGAACAACAAGATTGAGAAAAGGTTGTTAGAGATGATGAGGAGGAGGTCAAAATTATAATCGAAGAAATTATTCATCCAGAAATCGTATCGAACTTGATCTCAATTTGATGATACTATATCAAACAAAGAACAACCAATTCATCAATTAATACCAATACTAGTAATAAGAGAATTGTTAAACAATTTAATATAAAAAAAAATTTCCAAACCTAATTGGCTAAATTATCAAACAACAAAAACATCAAACAAACAAAAACGACAAAGATAACAAAGGAGAAAGAAAAGAAAGAGGGTAAACTAGTGGCATTGCAACTGTAATTTACCCTAGATTCAAAACAGAAAAGAAATAATGATAAGTTGATATTTAACATGTATTTTACCCCGATCCCGATTAATTTTTAGCTCTAATACGGCTCTTTTAAGTCATTTCTACTAACTTTTGTTGTTTCGAGTGTTTGTTGTGCTTTTCGTAAGATTTTATAGGAATCGATGATTTATCGTTGTTTTTCTGAGCCTTTTGAAGAACTTGAAGAAGTTAGTAACGATTTGAAGTCATTTGGGAAGCTTTACTAAGGATTAGGAGTATTAAATGAAGAATTAACGAAGCAACTAAGGAAGAACAAGCAAAGAAATCAAGAGACGAAGCAAAGTAGCTGTCCGCCCAAGTCGAAGCTAACCGCCCGGGTGGGGGTTGCTCGCCCAGACCCCTCCGGGCGGGTGGCTGCAAGGAGGAATTTCGCGTGTTTTGCTTCGTGTTAGGCTTAGTACTTAATGTTTAGACTCCTAATTTTTCATTTACACTTTTACAATTTTACAAACCCTAGTTTTAGTCTAAAAGTCTCTCTAAGTGTGGAACTTTATTTAATCATTCAATCAATAATATTCTGGTTTCATTCAATTTCAATTCTTGTTCTTTATTATTCTTTATTATTAGTTTTAATTTATGCTCTTAGTTTTGTTAGTTTTATTGTAGATTTTATTTTCTTGATTTTTGTTGGTTTGTTTAGTTTAATCATGTTTAGGACTTTAATTTCTTTCATTGATTTAGTTTTTATGCTTTCAATTATGAGTGACTAGTTCCTATTCTAGGAGTAGGGGATCCATGGATTGATTTTTGATGTTTTGCTCATAATTGTTAGTTTGGCTATTTATGTTCTTGAATTCCTGTGTTAACTTTTATTGCTTTCAGTTAAATACTGGCCAGGTTTTATTGTTAGTTTGATATTGTTGAAATCGATGCCGAGAGGTAAGTTTACCACAATTAGATCATAAGGACAATAGGCGAAACGATTCTAAGTGATCGAGAGCCATTAGAGGAGTTTTGAAGGAGACTAGATTCGAGAAAATTAGTGGACCTTAATTCAAGGAAATTGATAATCTAATTAATTAATTGTGTGCAATGATGAGGCTATCGCACACCTATCAAAAATAAACCAAACAACAAAGTATCTGAAAACTTCATGCGCGCCCGGGTAAAGTGCATCGTGCCCGGGCACCATTCAATCCGCCCAGACTGACCGAGCATGCTGCAACTTGGCCTTTTCGTTGCTTATTTATTCCATAAATTCGCACCTAAGCCTGCAAAACACTCAAAACTTCACACAACCATTAGTCCCTCACGCTCTCTCACTCAAAGAAAGTAGTAAAGCTAATCTAAACTATTAAAGCAAAGGAAAAGAAAAGAAAACACCTACATCTCGGAGTGGTCAATGGGAGTCGGGGTTGTGGAAATGCACCTCTTCCACTAGTCCAACTGCATCGCCTTCATAATAGAGCTTCAATCGTTGTCCGTTTACTTTGAACTTTTCACCTTTATCATTTTGAACCTGAACAAACCCGAATTTGCTCACCATAGTAACCGTAAAAGCACCGCTCCACCTGGATTTCAGCTTTCCAGGGAATAATCTGAGAGGAGAGTTGAATAAAAGTACCTTGTCACAAACTTGGAACTTTCTTCTCATGATTCTCTTATCGTGCCACCTCTTAGTCTTCTCTTTGTAGATTTTGGCACTATCATATGCTGCTAAACGAAATTCTTCGAGTTCATTCAACTGAAGAAGTCGCTTTTCGCCTACAAGCTTAGCATCCATGTTCAACTCCTTTACTGCCCAATATGCCTTGTACTCTAGCTCAACCGGAAGATTACATGCTTTACCATAAACTAACCGGAACGGTGAATCTCCAATTGGAGTTTTGAAAGTCGTCCGGTACGCCCATAGAGCATCATAGAGCTTGTTAGTCCAATCCTTCCTCGATTTTGCAACCGTTTTCTCTAGGATAGCTTTGATTTCTCGGTTTGAAACCTCCACTTGACCACTGGTTTGTGGATGGTAAGCCAAAATTTGATGAGTCTATCGCACACCTATCAAAAATAAACCAAACAACTCTAACTAATGTAGCTAGGGAAGTAAGGATTGAATCCTCAGGGAAGCAATTGAACTCTATTAGTTCTAAAAAGCTTAAACTATGAAAAGGGCTTTGGTTGAGAATTATTAATTAAGTAATTGACTACTGATTAACTACAAGAAATGATGGTGATTAAAACTAATATTTAAGGTCTAGGGTTATTCGGGTCACTAAGAATCAACTAATGGATTCACCAACAAAGAACGTTCAATCTCACAATTATGTCAAATTAGGGCTCACTAATTCTCTCGAACTTAGACTCTCTCAAAACTCATCTAGCGCCCCTCCCTCATGCCTAGACTAATTCCGCCTATTATTCAGTGGTCTAATTGTGGTATTTTTACCTCTAGGCATCAAATTCGACAATTACCAAAATTACAACTAAATTTGCGCACAATTCAATTGTAAACGAAAAAGCCAATAATAAGAATTTGACTACTAATTGTGGAATTGAAACAATCTAAGTTAATTAGTCCATTAGTTAATCAAGGTTTCCCTAAACCCTAGAAAATTGACTACTCACTCATGATCATAAAAACTAAAGCAATTGTGGAAAACAAAATTAAAGACATGATCATAATTAATTAATTAATCAACAATTATAAAACTACAAATAAGACAAGAATTAGGGCATAAGGGATTAAAGAAAATAAAACTAGAAACATAAACTAAAATTAAACATGAATAAAAGAGAATAGAATTAATATTGAATTGAAACCTGAATTTGTATTGAATTGAATGATTGAAAAGATCCACAATAATCACCTCTTTTGAGAGAAAACTAACCTAAAACTAGGGTTCTTAAAATAAAAAGTGCGTAAATGAAAACCTAGGAACAATTTCATTAAGTACTAAGTCGAAACAAAGGAGGAAAAGTCGAAAAACATGCTCTGAGCAGTATGCCCGGTCTGCCCGGGCACAATGCACTCAACCCGAGCACACTGCTAAATGCCCCCCCCCCCCCGCCGGAGCTTCCGACTTCGCTCGTTTACTTCGTAACTTGACTTCTATGCTTCCCAAAGGCTTCTAAATCACGTCCTATCTTCCTTTTAGCTTCTCAAAATGGTGAAGACTCTCACTAACTTGTCAAGTGCTCGGGATAAAGCGGAAACCGACACAAAAACATCAATTCCTGCAATAAATGTTAAAGCAAAGCAACCAACACTAAAACCAACCAAAGTTAGTAGAACGGGCACAAAAGAGCCGTGTTAGAGCCAAAAACCAATATAAAATGGGGGTAAATAATGAATATATAATGAACTTATCAAACTCCCCCAAGCAAAACATTTTCTTGTCCTCAAGCAAACAACTAAACAAATAATGACTTCACCCCTAAAACTTTAAAAAACAAATCAACTCAAGCAATTCCGAGCACGTAAGTTCCTTAACCAACCCATCAAAATCCCTTGACTGCCATCTACTTAAATCAAAATCAATAACCCAACCATGTAAGAAATAGAAGTCGAAGACTAGAGTAACTCACTAGGTGTCACTCCGCACATAAAATTGAGCATAAACAATAAAGCTCACCCTTAATCCCAAACAAGAATGCAAATACAAAAAGTGTTTGAATGCAGAATTTTGAGAACCCAAACCCACATCTCACACCTCATGCATGTGTTTAAGGGTAGTCAATCAATCCTAATGTGGAAGTCGACTCGAAATGCAAGTAATACTCACTAGCTTTGGCAATTGACTCACTTCACAAGAACTAAAAACATATACATGCCGATCAAAAAGGTCTTTATAAGCTTGTAACGTGGCTAGGGTGATGGGTAGGATAAAATTTGGGATAATGTGGTGGTAAATGCAGGTTATACGCATATAACAATCAAGGAACATAATCAACAACTCCACATCCATCTCCAACATCAAACCAATATCTTATAAAATCACATCACACCATAAAGCTTTACACTTCAACAACTCCAAAAATCACAAGCTCTTTCTTTTCAACAACTTTTTTTTCAATTTTTCTCATTTTTTTTCTCTTTTCTTTTCTTTTCATTTCTTTCAACTTTCAAATTTTTTCAAATTTAGGTTCACGACTCTTAATGATATGTCAAAGACAAAACCATCACACATACATAACTAGGCCAATTATAAAATATAACATTTCAATTCTTCATTAGAAACTAGCCTAAACATTGGTATGCAGAGCCTTAATGTGAGACCTATTATTAAACTTTAACAACAACCAACATTCCGTAATTTCCCAATCCTCCAAAACCTCCAACAGTTGCAAATCATCAACAAAACAACTCCACAACTCCCCCAAGCCAAGGTTGGGCATATATCAATAAAATAAGGCCAAAAAGAGTTGTAATGTGGCTAAAATGCAAATGAATGGTAAAAACCTCAAATATGGATCAAGGGAACATTTGTGAAGGAATGCCTAAAATTTGAAAGCTCTTAAAAGAAATGAATGCCTTTATCATTCGCGACATGTAACACACCAAAGCTAAGCTACTAGAGTCAAAAGCCAAAACACGGATCATACATGCACCAGAAACTAAGCACACATGAAAAAAAAATAAGCATAGAAATAACGTATGCGGCTCAAATCCTCCCGTTAACACAGTTCAAGCCTCTACTCTACACATGGCTAAAATGGCATGATAAGAAATTGTTTCAAGCTAAGTCAAGTTCAAGCCCGAGTTGGCAATTCCCGAAGCATAACTCATCACATGCCCAAATCAATCAGAAACATTTTTAAATAAAATGCGGGGTACAGGGAAGTCATTATTCATAAAGTTTACATTAATGCTCATTAATCAACAAATTTCAATCAATTCATACAATTCAACTACTGAGTATTAAAAGCAAAGCAAAAGTCCAAACTATGAAAGCAGTACATTTTTTTTGGTCATATGTAAACTCCTACTTCTAATAAGTAGTACAAACGATATGACTATCCTAATAAAGCAATAAAACCACACTAGCAAGCAATCAAATCTATACTAAGAAAGCAATAAAAATACCTCCCCCAAGCCGGACTCAGCAATGTCCGCAGTGCTGAAGGGAGTAAAAGGGAGCCAGCTGCTCCTTAATCTGAGCTCTCCATGAACTCATCCGTGTCAGGACCATCATCATCCTCATCATCATCATCATCATCATCATCATCATTGTCACCATCATCATCACCATCAGCAGCACCAGTAGCAGCTCCTGCAACTCCTCTACTGGACCCCTCTCTCGGGTTAAAGGTATACCAAGAAGGGTGAGGCCCAGTAGAAGGTACAGCTCCAGAACAAACAAAATAATCATAAATCGGATACATCGCTCAAGTATGATCCTGCTGAAAAGTGTCAAACCACTGGATAAGCTGGTGCTGCTGTATCTGGAAGTTATCAAACTGACTCTGGAGTTGGCTCATGGCATAACACCATGACCCGTCTCCTCCTGCATATGGCTCCGCAGACTGAGAGGAAGGAGGCTGAAAAGTGGAAGGCTGAGAGGTGGAAGGCTAAGAAGGCCCCCTCCTCATGTAGGTCCGCTGGCTGGCGGAAGTAGCAGCCTGGTGCCCATTACGGGGCATAGTCCACGACTCCTGATCAAGAGTCAAACCTATAATGGCAGGGTTTGGAAGAATAACAAAAGACCTCTTCCCCCTAATAATGTACCACCTAAACCGCTACCCCTCTAGCATTGTCATCCACTCACAGTTTGAAAAGTAATCTAAATCTAACCTCCTAGAACCAACAACTGGTGTACGGTGTTGCTCAAAGTCTACCCAATATCGCCTAGCAATCAAAGTGATTAAACCTCCAAAAACAATATTATTCACTTTGGGATATCCATAAGCATCTCTACCCGCAAAAGTCCGACATTGTCTTTGTAAATGAATAGCAAAGTGATGAGCTACAAGAAGACGGTATGGACAAGTACCCTTAACTAGATGTTGCCCTAAAAGGCAATTTCCCTAGTGGAAACAGAATTGCACTCATGACGACCAAAAATCGTCCATCCCATAAACTTGTGAACTATCCTTGCCGAAGGCTGGTGAATCAAATTAGAGTAGTTGTGTTGCCAAGTATTAGTTTTTAAGCCAGTTAGTGCATTACAAATAGTAACATCACTAAATTCATATGGGCATTTGGCCTATCGATGCGAAAGCTAGACATAAATTCATATGTTATATCGGCATATGTAGGCAAATCCATGGTAAAGAACAATTCTAGACCCATATTTCTCAAACAAAGTCTAGTCTCATCTACAATCCCCGAAGCATGAAGTAAAGTATGATCTAAAAACCTAGTAGCAACAATAGGTCTATGCTTAAGCTTTGCAAATTTTTCTTTTTGTTCCATAGAAGAAAAACTTACCATTGGATAGTCCGCATCCCTCTCAATCTCGTTATTTGGAGGTTGCCTCCTCCTTATAGTGCGACTTGATTCACCCCTTGACCTTTTTGGAGGCATTTTGGAAGTTTTAGTGAAGTTAGGGTTTTTAGGTGATGATGAATTTGGGGGTTTTGATGAAATTTGTGGTGAGGAAAAGAAAGAGGGGAAGAAATAAGGAAGATTAGTGGAAATTTGAGTGAATTTGGTGGAAAAACGAGTGAGTTATGGGGGATTAAAGATTTGAGTGAAGTAGTTTCAATGGAGAATTTGGGGTTTTTTTTTGTAGTGAGAGAAACTAGAAAAGAAGTAGGAAGAAGAAGAAGTTAAGGAAGTGAGGGAGAAAAAAAAGTTTCGCGGGTCTTGAGGGGATCAGACCAGCCCGTCCGGGATGGGTGCAATGCGCCCGGTCTGGGTGCAACCTGCCCGGGCTGACCGGGCATAATGCAAGCTTTGATTTTTTCTAAGTGTTCCAAAACGTCATTTGCGCCCGACCTGCATTCAACCCTCCCGGTCTGATGTCAGGTCGCCCGGGCTGACCGGGCATACTGCACTTTTTGTTTTTCTTGCTTTTTGAACTTGTGCCAGCGTGCCCGGGTCGAGTGCAATGCGCCCGGTCTGGGACCCTGGGTGCATTCCGCCCGGGCTGACCGGGCATGCTGCATTCTTTGAATTTTTCAAGAAAAAACTAGGTATCTGAAAATGTCATGCGCGACCAGGTAAAGTGCATCGTGCCCGGGCACCATTCAATCCGCCCAGGCTGACCGGGCATGCTGCAACTTGGCCTTTTCGTTGCTTATTTACTCCATAAATTCGCACCCAAGCCTGCAAAACGCTCAAAACTTCACACAACCATTAGTCCCTCACGCTCTCTCACTAAAAGAACTTAGTAAAGCTAATCTAAACTATTAAACCAAAGGAAAAGAAAAGAAAACACCTACATACGAGTTCCCTCCCGCAAAGCGCTTCTTTAAGGTCATTAGCTTGACCATGGTCCCGGAGTGGTCAATGGGAGTCGGGGTTGTGGAAATGCACCTCTTCCACTAGTCCAACTGCATCGCCTTCATAATAGAGCTTCAATCGTTGTCCGTTTACTTTGAACTTTTCACCTTTATCATTTTGAACCTCAACGAACCCGAATTTGCTCACCATAGTAACCGTAAAAGCACCGCTCCACATGGATTTCAGCTTTCCAGGGAATAATCTGAGACGAGAGTTGAATAAAAGTACCTTTTCACCAACTTGGAACTCTCTTCTCATGATTCTCTTATCGTGCCACCTCTTAGTCTTCTCTTTGTAGATTTTGGCACTATCATATGCTGCTAAACGAAATTCATCGAGTTCATTCAACTAAAGAAGTCGCTTTTCGCCTGCAAGCTTAGCATCCATGTTCAACTCCTTTACTGCCCAATATTCCTTGTACTCTAGCTCAATTAGAAGATGACACGCTTTACCGTAAACTAACCAGAACGGTGAAGTTCCAATTGGAGTTTTGAAAGCCGTCCTGTACGCCCATAGAGCATCATAGAGCTTGTTAGTCCAATCCTTCCTCGATTTTGCAACCGTCTTCTCTAGGATAGCTTTGATTTCTCGGTTTGAAACCTCCACTTGACCACTGGTTTGTGGATGGTAAGCCTATCCCGTTCTGTGGTAGACACCGTACTTCTCCAGCAGCTTATCTAGCCTCTTATCATGGAAAAGCTTCCCCCCATCACTGATAACAGCTCTAGGGACTCCGAACCTAGGAAAGATAACCTGCTTAAACAATCTCAACACGGTGTTAGAATCGCAATGGGGGGTAGCCAGAGCTTCCACCCATTTAGAAACATAATCCACAACAACTAGTATGAAACGGTTTCCATTAGAGGATGGGAAGGGTCCCATATAGTCAATGCCCCAAACTTCAAAAATTTCAACTTCTAATATACCTGTTTGAGGCATTTCGTGCCTTTGTGAGATATAACCTGTTCGCTGGCACAAATCACAAGACATAATAAAGGCTCTAGCATCATGTAGGATAGTGGGCCAATAAAAACCCGATTCGAGGACCTTGAACATTGTCTTAGAAGGTCCAGTGTGACCTCCATACGGTGATGAATGACAATGGTGAAGTACACCATAGACTTCATAATCCGGAACACATCTCCTGTATAAGCCATCTGCACACTCACGAAACAAGTTATGATCATCCCAAAAGTATCGCTTAACATCGTGCAAAAACTTCTTTTTCTGCTGGTAAGTCAAATCAGAGGGTAAGACACCCCCCAACAACATAGTTAGCAAAGTCAGCAAACCAAGGAGAATTTACACAAACCGAAAACAGATGTTCATCAGGAAAAGAGTCATCGATGGGGGTAGAGATCTCCCCATCACCATACCGTATCCTCGATAAGTGGTCTGCTACCACATTTTCCGCTCCCTTCTTATCACGAATCTCGAGATCGAACTCTTGGAGCAGCAAAATCCACCGAAGAAGCCTCGGTTTGGCTTCCTTCTTCCCAAGTAGGTATTTAAGAGCTGCATGGTCAATGTAAACAATAACTTTCTAACCTACAAGATAAGCACGAAATTTATCTAATGTATAAACAATAGCAAGCAACTCCTTTTCCGTGGTGGAATAGTTTACTTGAGCGTCATCCAAGGTCTTACTGGCATAGTAAATAGCATGTAAGACCTTGTCCCTCCTTTGACCTAAAACTGCACCAACTACAAAATCACTAGCATCACACATTATCTCAAAAGGTAAATTCCAATCGAGAGATTGTATAATAGGTGCCGAAATTAATGCATTTTTTATTATATTAAAGGACTCAAGACACTCATCAGTAAATTTAAACTCAGGATCTTCCAAAAGCAATTGAGTTAGTGGTTTCGCAATTTTGGAGAAATCCTTGATAAACCTACGATAAAAACCAGCATGACCCAAAAAACTTTTTACCCCTTCAACATTCACCGGAGGTGGCAATTGCTCAATTACCTGTATTTTCGCCTTATCCACCTCAATACCATGCTCGGACACCAAATGTCCCATTACTACTCCTTTATTGACCATGAAATGACATTTTTCCCAATTTAAGTCCAAATTTACCTACTCACATCTTTCGAGAACTTTAGTCAAGTTAGTCAAACAGGAATCAAAATCAGAACCATAGACACTAAAATCATCCATGAAGACCTCCATAATAGACTCTATGAACTCAGAAAAGATGCTCATCATGCAACGTTGGAAAGTAGCTGGTGCATTACATAAACCAAAAGGCATTCTACGATATGCAAAAGTACCATAAGGACATGTAAAAGTAGTTTTCTCTCTATCATCAGAATGGATGGGAATCTAAAAGAAACCTGAATATCCATCAAGATAACAGAAATGCTTATTCTTAGCTAACCTTTCCAACATTTGATCAATAAAAGGGAGGGGGAAATGATCCTTTTTAGTTGCAACATTCAATTTTCTATAGTCAATACACATTCTCCATCCTGTAACAACTCTAGTAGGTATCAATTCATTTTTATCATTACGAACAACAGCTGTTCCCCCTTTCTTAGGGACTACCTGTACGGGACTTACCCACTGGGAATCAGGCACCGAGTAAATGATACCTGCATCTAGAAGTTTAAGAACTTCTTTCTTCACCACCTCCTGCATGTTAGGATTCAAACGACGTTAACCCTGTATACAAGGTTTTTGACCTTCCTCTAAATGAATTATATGCATACAAAAATCAGGATTAATACCAGTCAACTCATCAATAGTATAACCAATAGCCTTCTTATGAGACTTAAGCACAGACAAAAGTTTATCAAGTTGACTATCAGTAAGAGAAGCACTAACAATGACCGGATACAACTCCTTATCATCTAGAAAAGCATATTTCAAGTTAGAGGGAAGGGGTTTCATCTCAGGTTGGGTTACCTCTTTGACAGCACAAACCTCTTGGGGTAACTCAAAAAATTTCCGGCTCTCTTCCGGATTCAATTCCTCACAAGTAAGATCCTGGACTAAATTATCGGCATCAGCTATACCTTCACCTGCACCAACATCAAGACAAACAACGGCCTCCAGAAGATCCTTTGTAGTGGATCGAGGCATATCATCAATAACAATCTCATCAATGACATCAATAACATAGCATGATTGTTCCATCATAGAACTCTTAAGAGCAGCATTAAGATTAAAGGTGACTTTATCATCCCCTACAGAAAGAGTCAAACTACCATTTTTGACATCAATAACAGCACCTGCAGTGTGTAAGAATGGTCTACCAAGTATAATTGGGATATGAGCATTCTCATCCATATCTAACACAACAAAATTAACAGGAATAAAGAATTTCCCGACTCTCACCGGGACATCCTCTAAAATACCTTTAGGATATTTCCCTGTCCTATCTGCCATCTGCAAAGTGATGTTAGTAACCTTTAAAGCACCCATATCAAGTTTTTTGCAAATAGATAAAGGCATGACACTAACACTGGCCCCTAAATCACATAAAGCTTTATCAATAAATAATGGGCCAATGTTACAAGGAATAGAAAAACTTCTCGGCTCTTTCAACTTAGGTGGTGATTTGTTTTGCAATATGGCACTGCACTCCTCCGTAAGTGCTACGGTCTCCACCACATTCAACTCACGTTTCCTGATCAAAATATCTTTTAAAAATTTAGTGTAAGTAGGAATTTGAGTTATCAAATCAGTAAATGGAACAGTAACCTGCAAATTCTTCACAATATCTAAAAATTTACTGAAATGATTATCATTCTTACTCCTGGTCACCCTGTTCGGAAAGGGCAACCTGACCTGTGACCTCGGGATAGTATCAATCGATGTGTCATCTATCTTCTTCTTAGGTGCTTCAGCCTCCTTATCTGGAACTGTCTCCAAATCTTCGATCACCACATCACTGGTCTTCTTATCTCCACTTGCAACATCAGAATTAACATCATCAGTAGGCATTTTCGGACCTTCATAAGCAGTTCCACTCCTCAATGTAATGACATTGACATGGTCCCTCGGGGGATTCTATGGTGCCTGTGATACTGGAGGTGTAGGTTGTGATGGAAGGTGGCCTTGTTGCCTTTGAGCAGTAGATTGTGCAATCTGAGCTATCTAAGTCTCCAGGTACTTGTTGTGAGCCTACATTGCCTCCATATTTTTCTGCATCTGTAACATCATATTCTTCAGCTCTGAAATTTCACTACTAGGTTGAGCTGGCAATGGTGGTGGCCTGCTTAAACCTGGTGGGTGTGGTGGTAAATATCTCTGCATCTGCTGGGGTGCCTGTTGAGGTGGCATAGCTTGCTGAGGATTCTACACATTGCTATTGTTCTTGTAGGAAAAGTATGGATGATCCTTCCAGCCCGGATTATATGTATTGGAAAATGGATTGTTCTTGTAGGCTTGAAAGGCACACACTTGCTCTACTGAGCTGGTACATGACTGGGAACTACGAACGAATGAACCACAGGAATCATAGAAAGGGTCAGTGCATCCCAAAAGTGCAGCTACAGGTGATGGTGGAGGAGCTGTAGTACCAATCTTGTCAAGCTTCTGACTTATGGCATTGATCTGTGCAGCTAAACTCTCATACTTATCATCAACTACATGTGTTTCCACCCTTATTGGAATGCCCTCTAAGGTTACCAAACTGTGAATTATGAGTCGCAATTTCATCAATCGGTTCATCTGCAGCATTGACCTCCTGGTTCATGAATCGACCATTAGCAGCAGAATCTAATAAAGCTCTACACTCATTACCCAAGCCATTGTAGAATGATTGAACCAGGAACCATTTTTCAAGCCCATGATGAGGACACATTCTCAATAACTCTTTAAACCGTTCCCAAGCATCATAAAGTGACTCATCTGTCTCCTGATAAAAGTTAGTAATTTGACTCCTCAATAAAGTAGTTCTCTGTGGTGGATAGTACTTCCTCTGAAAAGCAAGAGCCAAGTCCTCCCAACAAGTAATTGTAGCCATATTAAGATCATTCAACCAGGTTCTACCTTGACCTTCAACGAAAATGGGAACATTCTCCTCCTAATGTAGTCCTTAGAAACATTCATTTGCTTGATAGTATCACAGTATTGGAGGAAATTTTGCAAATGTAAATTCGGATCCTCCATCAATGTCCCTGAAAAATGATTTCGTCCAACCATATTCACAAGGGCCGGTTTCAGTTCAAAATTAGCAACATCGGTATCGGGTACTGAATAACCTCCAGCCATAGACTCCGTACTAGGCAAGGAATAGTCTCTCAATGAACGGGCCACAGGTGGCGGTGGTGGAGGTGGTGGTCCTCTACCCTGTCCTTCTCCTTCGACAGCCATTTCGACCTCTAAATACCCTTCAAACAACGGGTCGAAGGTGAACTCAAGAAACTGAGACAAATCAGAAACGGTTTCCTCCACGGATCGGGGAAGAAAAATTCGTCGTCTACTACGTCTCAACCGCTTCAAAAATACTTGCTCGGGCTCAGGGAAAATGAAAATGTCAGGCTCGTGGTCGGTTTGCATAAACCTGTAAACTTGCACAATATGCAACTCTGAGCAATGATGAGAAACTGCCTCAAAGAACCAAAAAGTTCTTTGAGACTAAAGAAAACAAAAGAAAACAGTATAAACCCGACTAACAGAATTAAAAATTGCCTCCCCAGCAACGACGCCAAAATTTGATGAGGCTATCGCACACCTATCAAAAATAAACCAAACAACTCTAACTAATGTAGCTAGGGAAGTAAGGATTGAATCCTTAGGGAAGCAATTGAACTTTATTAGTTCTAAAAAGCTTAAACTTTGAAAAGGGCCTTGGTTGAGAATTATTAATTAAGTAATTGACTACTGATTAACTACGAGAAATGATGGTGATTAAAACTAATATTTAAGGTCTAGGGTTATTCGGGTCACCAAGAATCAACTAATGGATTCACCAACAAAGAACGTTCAATCTCACAATTATGTCAAATTAGGGCTCACTAATTCTCTCGAACTTAGACTCCCTAAAACTCATCTAGCGCCTCTCGCTCATGCCTAGACTAATTCCACCTATTATTCAGTGGTATAATTGTGGTATTTTTACCTCTCAGCATCAAATTCGACAATTACCAAAATTACAACTAAATTTGCGCAAAATTCAATTATAAACGAAAAAGCCAATAATAAGAATTTGACAACTAATTGTGGAATTGAAACAATCTAAGTTAATTAGTCCATTAGTTAATCAAGGTTTCCCTTAACCCTAGAAAATTGACTACTCACTCATGATCATAAAAACTAAAGCAACTGTGGAAAACAAAACTAAAGACATGATCATAATTAATAAACTAATCAACAATTATAAAACTAGAAATAAGACAAGAATTAGGGCATAAGGGATTAAAGAAAATAAAACTGGAAACATAAACTAAAATTAAACATGAATT
Organism: Suaeda aralocaspica; assembly: GCA_016808085.1. Lineage (NCBI taxonomy): Eukaryota > Viridiplantae > Streptophyta > Magnoliopsida > Caryophyllales > Amaranthaceae > Suaeda > Suaeda aralocaspica. The sequence continues at coordinate 806,174 of PYUH01000425.1, read as the reverse complement.
AAAGAGAATAGAATTAAGATTGAATTGAAACCTAAATTTGTATTGAATTGAATGATTGAAATGATTTTGTATTGAATTGAATGATTGTAAAGATCCACAATAATCACCTCTTTTGAGAGAAAACTAACCTAAAACTAGGGTTCTTAAAATAAAAAGTGCGTAAATGAAAACCTAGGAACAATTTCATTAAGTACTAAGTCGAAACAAAGGAGGAAAAATCGAAAAACATGCTCTTAGCAGTATGCCCGGTCTGCCCGGGCACAATGCACTCAACCCGGGCACACTGCTAAATGCCCCCTCGGAGCTTCCGACTTCGCTCGTTTACTTCGTAACTTGACTTTTATGCTTCCCAAAGGCTTCTAAATCACGTCCTAGCTTCCTTTTAGCTTCTCAAAATGGTCAAGACTCTCACAAACTTTTCAAGTGCTCAGGATAAAGCAGGGAAACCAACACAAAAACATCAATTCCTGCAATAAATGTTAAAGCAAAGCAACCAACACTAAAAGCAACCAAAGTTAGTAGAACGGGCTCAAAAGAGCCGTGTCAGAGCCAAAAACCAATATAAAATGGGGGTAAATAATGAGTATAAAATGAACTTATCATGCAATTCATTTGTTAATCGGTGGTGAACCGATTTCCTAGGCTTAGTCATTAATTCATTCCCTTAATCGATTCAGTTCTAATTTTAGTTAATTTCTTGGTCACAATTCAACACATAAAGGCCCTTTACACATTTTAAACTTTTTTAGAACTAATAGGTTTAATTGCATCCCTGTGGATTCAATCCCTACTTCCCTAGCTATATTAGTTAGTGTAGTTTGGTTTATTTTTGATAGGTGTGCGATAGCTTCATCAAATTTTGGCGCAGTTGCCGGGGAGGCAATTTTTAATATTAGTCGGGTTTATACTATTTTCTTTTTATTTTTCTTAGTCTCAAAGAACTATTCGGTTCTTTAAGCAGTTTCTTATCTTTGTTCGAAGTTTCCATTGTGTGCAGGTTTACAGGTTTATGCAAAACGACCACGAGCCTAATACTTTCATTTTCCCTGAGCCCGAGCAAGTATTTCTGAAGCGGTTGAGACGTAGTAGACGCCGAATATTTCTTCCCCGATCTGTGGAGGAAACTGTTTCTGATTTGTCTCAGTTTTTCGAGTTCACCTTTAACCCGTTGTTTGAAGGGTATTTAGAGATCGAGATGGTTGCCGAAGGAGAAGGACAGGGTAGAGGACCACCACGGCTGGAGGTTATTCAGTACCTGATACCGATGCTGCTAATTTTGAACTGAAACCGGCTTCTGTGAATATGGTTGAACGAAATCAGTTTTCAAGGACATTGAAGGAGGATCCGAATTTACATTTGCAAAATTTCCTCCAATATTGTGATACTATCAAGAAAATGAATGTTTCTAAGGACTACATTAGGAGGAGAATGTTCCCATCTTCGTTGAAGGACAAAGCTAGAACTTGGGTGAATGATCTTAATATGACTACAATTACTTGTTGGGAAGACTTGGCTCTTGCTTTTCAGAGGAAGTACTATCCACCACAGAGAACTGCTTTATTGAGGAGTCAAATCACTAATTTCAATGAGGAAACAGATGAGTCACTCTATGATGCTTGGGAACGGTTCAAGGAGTTATTGATAATGTGTCCTCATCATGGGCTTGAGAAGTAGTTTTTGGCTCAATCATTCTACAATGGTTTGGGTAATGAGAGTAGAGCTTTGTTAGATTCTGCTGCTAATGGTCGATTCATGAACTAGGAAGTCAATGCTGCATATGAACTGATTGATGAAATTGCTACTCATAATTCACAGTTTGGTAACCTTAGAGAGCATTCCAAGAAGGGTGGAAAACATGTAATTGATGATAAGTATGAGAGTTTAGCTGCACAGTTCAATGCCATAAGTCAGAAGCTTGATAAGATTTTTACTACAGCTTCTCCACTATTACATGTAGCTGCACTTTCGGGATCCACTGACCATTTCTGTGATGCCTGTGGTTCATTCGGTCACAGCTCCCAGTCATGTACCAGTTCAGTAGAGCAAGTGTGTGCCTTCCAAGCCTACAAGAACAATCCATTTTCCAATACATATAATCCGGGCTGGAAGGATCATCCATACTTATCCTACAAGAACAGTAACAATTTGCATAATCCTCAGCAAACTATACCACCTCATCAGGCACACCAGCAGATGCAGAGATATGTACCACCACACCCACCAGGTTTTAGCAGGCCACCATTATCAGCAACTCCATTGCCGGCTCAACCTAGTGGTAAAATTTCAGAGCTGAAGAATATGATGTTGCAGATGCAGAAAAATATGGAGGCAATGCAGGCTCACAACAAGCACCTGGAGACTTAGATAGCTCAGATTGCACAATCAACAGCTCAAAGGCAACCGGGCCACCTTCCATCACAACCTACACCTCCAGTATCACAGGCACTGCGGAATCCCCCGAGGGACTTTGTTAATGCCATTACTTTGAGGAGTGGAACTGCTTATGAGGGTCTGAGAATGCCTACTGATGATGTTAATTCTGATGTTGCAGGTGGAGCTAAGAAGACTAATGATGTGGTGATTGAAGACTTAGAGACAGTTCCAGATAAGGAGGCTGAAGCACCTAAGGAGAAGGTAGATGACACATTGATTGATACGACGAGGCCACAGGTTAGGTTGCCCTTTCCGAACAGGGTGACCAGGAGTAAGAATGATAATCATTTCAGTAAATTTTTAGATATTGTGAAGAATTTGCAGGTTACCGTTCCTTTTACTGATTTGATAACTTAAATTCCTACTTACACTAAGTTTTTGAAAGATATTTTGAGCAGGAAACGCGAGTTGAATATGGTGGAGACCATAGCACTTACGGAGGAGTGCAGTGCCATATTGCAAAACAAGTCCCCACCTAAGCTGAAGGACCCGGGAAGTTTTTCTATTCCTTGTAACATTGGCCCACTATTTATTGATAAAGCTTTGTGTGATTAGGGGCCAGTGTTAGTGTCATGCCTTTGTCAATTTTCAAAAAGCTTGATATGGGTGCTTTGAAGGTTACTAACATTACTTTGCAGATGGCAGATAGGACAGTGAAGTAACCCAAAGGTATTTTAGAGGATGTCCCGGTGAGAGTCGGGAAATTCTTTATTCCTGTTGATTTTGTTGTGTTAGATATGGATGAGGATGCTCATATTCCGATTATACTTGGTAGACCATTCTTACACGCTGCAGGTGTTGTTATTGATGTCAATAATGATAGTTTGACTCTTTCTGTAGGGGATGATAAAGTCACATTTAACCTTAATGCTGCTCTTAAGAGTCCTATGATGGAACAGTCATGCTATGCAATTGATGCCATTGATGAGATTGTTATTGATGATATGCCTCAATCCACTACAAAGGATCTTCTGGAGGCCATTGTTTGTCTTGATGTTTGTGCAGGTGAAGGTACAAGTGATGCTGATAATTTGGTCCAGGATCTTACTGGTGAGGAATTGAATCCGGAGGAAAGCCGGAAATTTGTTGAGTTACCTCTAGAGGTTTGTTCTGTCAAGGAGGTAACCCAACCTAAGATGAAACTCCTCCCCTCTAACTTGAAATATGCTTTTCTAGATGATAAGGAGTTGTATCCGGTCATTGTTAGTGCTTCTCTTACTAAGTCAACTTGATAAAATTTGTCTGTGCTTAAGTCTCATAAGAAGGCTATTGGTTATACTATTGATGATTTGACAAGTATTAGTTCTGAGAATTCATTTAGAGGAAGGTCATAAACCTTTTATACAGGGTCCAACGTCGTTTGAATCCTAACATGCAGGAGGTGGTGAAGAAGGAAGTTCTTAAACTTCTAGATGCAGGTATCATTTACTCGGTGCCTGATTCCCAAAGGGTAAGTCCCGTACAAGTAGTCCCTAAGAAGGGGGGAACAACTGTTGTTCGTAATGATAAGAATGAATTGATTTCTACTAGAGTTGTTACAGGATGGAGAATGTGTAATGATTATAGAAAATTGAATGTTGCAACTAAAAAGGATCATTTCCCCCTCCCTTTTATTGATCAAATGTTGGAAAGGTTAGCTAAGAATAAGTATTTCTGTTACCTTGATGGATATTCGGGTTTCTTTCAGATTCCCATCCATCCTGATGATAGAGAGAAAACCACTTTTACATGTCCTTATGGTACTTTTGCATATCGTAGAATGCCTTTTGGTTTATGTAATGCACCAGCTACTTTTCAACGTTGCATGATGAGCATCTTTTCCGAGTTCATAGAGTCTATTATAGAAGTCTTCATAGATGATTTTAGTGTATATGGTTCTGATTTTGAATCCTGTTTGACTAACTTGACTAAAGTTCTCGAAAGATGTGAGCAGGTAAATTTGGTCTTAAATTGGGAAAAATGCCATTTCATGGTCAATGAAGGAGTGGTATTGGGACATTTGGTGTCCGAGCGTGGTATTGAGGTGGATAAGGCGAAAATACAGGTAATCGAGAAATTGCCACCTCCGGTGAATGTTAAAGGGGTAAGAAGTTTTCTGGGTCATGCTGGCTTTTATCGCAGATTTATTAAGGATTTTTCTAAAATCGCGAAACCACTAACTCAATTGCTTTTGAAAGATGCTGAGTTTAAATTCACTGATGAATATCTTGAGTCCTTTAATATGATCAAAAATGCATTAATTTCGGCACCTATCATACAATCTCCCGATTGGAATTTACCTTTTGAGATAATGTGTGATGCTAGTGATTTTGTAGTTGGTGCAGTTTTAGGTCAAAGGAGGGACAAGGTCTTACATGCTATTTATTATGCTAGTAAGACCTTGAATGAAGCTCAAGTCAACTATGCCACCACGGAAAAGGAGTTGCTTACTATTGTTTATGCATCAAATAAATTTCCTCCTTACCTTGTAGGTTCGAAAGTTATTGTTTATACTGACCATACAGCTCTTAAGTATCTTCTTGAACAAGGAAGCCAAATCAAGGCTTATTCGGTGGATTTTGTTGCTCCAAGAGTTTGATCTCGAGATTCGTGATAAGAAGGGAGTAGAGAATGTGGTAGCTGACCACCTATCGAGGATACGGTATGATGATGGGGAGTTCTCTACCCTCATCGATGATTCTTTTCCTGATGAACATGTGTTTGCAGTTTGTGTAAATTCTCCTTGGTTTGCTGACTTTCTAGCAGAAAAAGAAGTTTTTGCATGATGTTAAGCGATACTTTTGGGATGATCCTAACTTGTTTCGTGAGTGTGCAGATGGTCTATACAGGAAATGTGTTCCGGAATGGGAAGTCTATGGTGTACTTCACCATTGCCATTCATCGCCGTATGGAGGTCACGCTGGACCTTGTAAGACGATGTTAAAGGTACTCGAACCGGGTTTTTATTGGCCCACTATCCTACAAGATGTTAAAGCCTTTATTATGTCTTGTGATTCGTGCCAACGAACAGGTAATATTTCACAAAGGCATGAAATGCCTCAAACAGGTATATTGGAAGTTGAGATTTTTTATGTTTGGAGAATTATTATATGGGCCCCTTTCCATCCTCTAATGGAAACCGTTTCATATTAGTTGATGTGGATTATGTTTCTAAATGGGTGGAAGCTCTTGCTACCCCCCATTGCGATTCTAACACTGTATTGAGGTTGTTTAAGCAGGTCATCTTTCCTAGGTTCGGAGTCCCTAAAGCTATCATCAGTGATGGGGGGAAGCATTTCCATGAGAAAAGGTTAGATAAGCTGCTGGAGAAGTACGGTGTTTACCACAGAACATGATTACCATACCATCCACAAACCAGTGGTCAGGTGGAAGTTTCAAACCGAAAAATCAAGGCTATCCTGGAGAAAACGGTTGCAAAATCAAGTAAAGATTGGAGTAGCAAGCTGAATGATGCATTATGGGAATATAGAACGGCCTTCAAAACACCTATCGGTACATCTCCTTATCGGTTAGTGTATGGGAAAGCGTGCCATTTGTCGGTTGAGTTAGAATACAAGGCCTACTGGGCAATAAAGGAGCTCAACATGGATGCCAAACTTGCAGGTGAGAAGCGGTTACTTTAATTAAATGAGTTAGACGAGTTTCGATTAGGAGCCTATGATAGTGCTAAGATCTACAAGGAGAAGACTAAGAAATGGCATGATAAGCGAATTGTAAGAAAGGAGTTCGTAGCAGGTGATAAGGTCTTGTTATTCAACTCTAGATTGAAGCTTTTTCCCGGAAAGTTAAGGTCTAGGTGGAGCGGTCCTTTCATTGTTACCATGGTGAGCAAGTACGGATTTGTAGAGGTTCATAATGAGAAAGGGGAGCGGTTTAAGGTTAATGGACACTGCCTCATGTACTACTATGAAGGCGATGTTTTTGGCCTGGTTGAGGAAATCAATCTCCGAGACCCACACCCCTTATGAGCTATGAAGTAACATGGTCGAGCTAATGACCTTAAACAGCGCTTTGCGGGAGGCAACCCGTAGTTAGTTTAGTTTTTAGTAGCTTTCTCATTTTCATTTTCATAGTTTAGTAGCGACTCTAGCTCATTGCTTAGTTTTGGTGAGGAGAGAATGAGGTACTAATGAATTTTTCCAAGTGTTATGGGTGTGATTACAGGTCAATTTAGGTGAAAATGTGAAAAAAGGAAGAAAAACGCATAGAATGTCGTCCGCCCGGGTGGGTCCAGGCGAAAAGCATAGGTCCGGGCGGTTGGACTTCGGTCCGGACGGTTGGGCTTCGGTCCGGGCGATTGGACTTCGGCCCAGGCGGTTGGACTTTGGTCCGGGCGCGCAGTTGGTTTTTCAACACTTAGATTTTTTTGAGAAAATTGAAAAAAAAAGGCACCCGGACGGATTGCCGCCCTCCGGGCGAGCAGCACTCGACCCGGGCGCGCAGCAGGTTTTTGGATACTTAGTTTTTTTCGCAGGTTTTTGGAGAACGCCACACGCCCGGACCCCTCCGGGCGAGCATCCCCATCCAGGCGAATAGCCGCGGACCCGGGCGCGCTGACTTCCCCCCCCCCCTCCTTCCCACGCGTCTTTCTTTTCTTCCCCTTCTTCTTCCTCCTTCCTCCTTCTCTCACCTCTCATTTTCTTATCTCCTCTTTATCTCTCTAAAATTCCAACCTCCATTATTCTCTAACTTCTCTCTAACTTCTCTCTACTATATCTCCCTCATTACTCACCCAAATTCACTCAAATCTTCAGCAAACTTAATCTTTTTCCACCCTCTTTTAGATCCCCACCACAAATCTCACTTAAAAACACTTTCATCTCATACCCCTTAATTGCTCATAACTTTCACTACTCTTCAATGGCACCAAAGAGACAAAGGGTCGGAACTAGCTCGAGGAACGAACCACAAGGTTTGGGACGCGACTCTACATACGGGTTAGTAGCTTTTGGTTCACATGAGCAAAAGGTCATGTTACCCCCACCCGTTTTATAGATCATCAATTATTACGTGCTTTAGGAGTTCATGATGAAACTGAGGAGTTGTTTAGGTCTATGGGTATGCACAGGTTTTTTCATATGGATGCCCCGACTTACTCCGACATAACTTATGAGGTTATGTCGAGTTTTGAAATTGACTGACCCAACCCCAAGGCACCTGTTAGAGGTGTCAGTTTTAGGATGTTTAACGTCGATCGTTATGAAACGATCGAGGATTTTTGGGCTACATTTGATTTAGCCAGTTGGGGGCGTGCTAGACCCCCAAAGGGCTTTGATGATGTTGCTTGGTGGTTTTCTCTTACAGGTGTCAATCTGACTAACTGGCAACATGCAAAGGCTAACCTGATCCACCAGCCCTCTACTAGGATTACTCACTGTTTTCTTGCAGGGACGATATTTGGTCGATATGAACAGCACGAGGTTCATACCAGAGAGATATGGTGCCTAGGGAGGCACTTAGTTAAAAATTCATTTCCTTACCGTCTTCATCTTCCTCATTTGTTTGCTATGCACTTACATACTCAATGTAAGACTTATGCAGGTACAGGTCGATTTGGCCCACCAACCATTAACAATATTATTTTTGGTGGCCTTCTGACATATGTTGGCAGGTATTACAAGGTCAACTTTGAGTATGGTAGGACCCCTGCTGTGGGGTCCCGCTACTTGGATGTCCCCTACCTTAGCCAATGTGATTGGCTAGATTTGAGGGATAGGGGGCGCATCAGATGGTACATAGGACGATCCAGGGGAGTTTCTGTTACTCTCCCTAATGCTTCACTGACCGGATTGCTGCCTGATCAACAATCCTATCTTATGCCTTTGGATGGACGTGGTGCAGGTTCTTCTGCAGGTACCTCGGGACGTGGCGGGCCGAGTTAATCCCCACAGTTCGTGCCCCAGCAGCTAACCCAGCAGCGGCCCCCACAGCAACTACCTATGGACCTTGCCCCATGGCAGGTACAGATGAACCAGCTGCGGAACCAGTTCAAAAACTTCCAGATACAGCACCAGCAGCTCATGGGTCGGTTCACTACTTTTGAGCAGGACCACCGTCTTGCCATGTACCCGATCTATGACCATTACGTCTGTACCGGCGTAGTGCCCTCTACTGGCCCTCACCCTTCATGGTATCACTTTAACCCTGGAGAGGGGACTAGTAGAGTAGGAGGAGCAGGTGGTGGTGGTGGTGGTGGTGATGATGATGATGATGATGATGATGATGGTGATGGTGATGGTTATAGTGCCAGTGAGGACACTAACACTTTCCTCCAGCCTAACTGAGAGGAGTCCCTTACTTCCTTCAGCATGAGGACATTGTTGAGTCCGGCTTAGGGGAGGTAATTTGATTGTTTTCTAGTGTAGTTTTTATTGCTTTCTTAGGATAGTCGTATGGTTTGTACTACTTGTTAGAAGTAACAGTTTACATATGACCAAAAAAAATGTACTGCTTTCATAGTTTAGATTTTTTTTTTATTTTTCTTTTGGTAGTTAGCTTTAGTTGATTGATTGATTGAATGGTTTGATGAAACTTTGTGAATGGTGACTTCCCTATGCCCCGCATTTTATTTAAAAATGTTTTTGATTGATGTGGGCATGTGATGAGTTATGTTTTGGGAATTGCCAACGTGGACTTGAACTTGACTTAGCTTGAAACAGTTTCTAATCTTGCCATTATAGCCATGTGTAGAATAGAGGCTTGAACTGTGTTAACGGGAGGATTTGAACCGCATACATCACTTTATGCTTATTTCTTTTCATGTGTGCTTAGTTCCTGGTGCATGTATGATCCATGTTATGGCATTTGACTCTAGTAGCTTGGCTTTGGTATGTTACATGTTGCGAATGATAAAAGGCATTCATTTCTTTTAGGAGCTTTCAGATTTTAGGCATTCCTTCACAAATTTTCCCTTGGTCCTTATTTTGAGCTTTTTACCCTTCATTTACATTTTAGCCACATTACAACCTTATTTGGCCTTGTTCTAATCATTTGATATATGCTCAAGCTTGGCTTGGGGGAGTCGAGGAGTTGTTTTGTTGTTGTTTTGCATTTGTTGGATGTTTTGGAGGATTGGAAAATTGTGAAAAGGTTGTTGTTAAAGTTTAATAATAGGTCTCACATACCAATGTCTAGGCTCTGCATACCAATGTCTAGGCTGGTTTAATGAAGAATTAAAATGTTATATCTTTTATTGGCCTAGTTATGTATGTGTGATGATTTTGACTTTGACATGTCATTAAGAGTCGTGAGCCTAAGTTGAAAAAATCTTGAAAGTTGAAAAAAAAAAAGGAAATGAAAAATGAAAAAAAAAAAAAAGGATTGAAAGATGTTGAAGAAGAAAAGCTTGTGATATGTGGAGTAGTTAAAATGTAAAGTTTTATGGTGTGATGTGATTCTATGAGAATTGGTTTGATGTTAGAGTTGATGTTGGAGATGTTGATTGTGATCTTTGATTGTTATATGTGTATAGCCCGCTTTTACCACCACATTTGTAACGCCCTAAATTTTGAGCCTAAAAAAAAATTCGTCCTTTATATTCAAATATTAATTTATCAATTGATGAGTTAATATTCGAAATAAAATATGTTTAGTATTAAGACGGTTATGTTAATAGTAGCTTTGGTTGTGTTTTCATGCTTTCCTTCCTTGCCATATTTNACATCTAGATGTGTATAAGAGACAACCTAACTTGAGTTTAAACTTTGTTTATGGTAAATAAAGGATGTTTAATAAGCTAAATTAACACTTTTATTAAACCCATTTTTAAGCCTAAATTATCTTCTTAAATAAGCTAAATTAAAGCCTTAAACCCTAGTCTTATAGCTTGTTTTGAGGCCTTTCAATTGCTCTTTTGTTTCACGGTTTTGAAGAGCTTTATTGCTGGTTTATAGTCTTTGTAACTCCCCCTACATTATTGCATTTAAACCATCATTAAAACATTAAGAAAAATCAGTCAAAGACCCTTCATGATTCACACAATTCACATACAAAAACCCTTCCATGTTCACGTAGCTTTTGTCATCACATATCACGATCGCCGCTTCATATTTTTCCCTCAAATTTCGAGTGATTTAAGGATTATATTCAAGGGTTGATTTTGAGTTTCATCCCTACTCTTATTCACATCAAATTCGAGTTCTAAATCTCCAAGAACGCTCAAAAAGAAAACCAAAGGAATTGCGCAGAAGTTTCTGTTTTCGGGGGTGGTTTCTGTGCGTTTTTGGAGCAGTTTCTTCGAGGGATTTTGGCTGGTTTAAAACTGGTTTCTTAGTCTTCAATCAAGGTAACTAGCATCCTTTCTTTGATTAAAAATACTAAGTTTAAGGGCTAGATGATAGGTAGAAAGTCATGGTAAATATGAGTTTTTAGAGCGTTTTCTTCTCTGTTTTGCTGTCAGAATTTCGTGGCTTCAAAGTGCTGTTTTTTAGAGTTCTATGATCCGATTTCTTGCTTATATGATTGTTATTCATGCCTTGATATTGTGTTATAACCCCATGATATTTGTAGCATGTTAGATTGTTTTAGGGGTGTTTTTAGAGCCATTAGTCTACTTACATGCTGCTGGAAAATTGTTTGTGTGCTTTATAAAGGTTGTAATCACTTGTTTAAAACTGATTTCATTGCTTAGTTTTGGTTAGTATCATGTTAAGATGGTTCCTAAACTAATTCCACATGTTTTAGGCAGTTTTAGGAGGGTTTTGAAGCCAATCTTGGGCATATGTTGCTGCTGCCATGTTAAGTGAGTGTGTTGTGTTTGGTGAAGTATTTATAGTTGAAATGCTTAAATTTTACACCTAAACTGAGCCTAATGTGTTCTATTATGTCCCTAGATTGTGTGTGTTATGGGCTAGATTATTTGAGTTAAGGGTGTCGTTGGGTGGTTTTAATGAGCATACACCTGCTGAAATTGCAATTAGGGGCTGCTGTAAAGACAGGTGTGTTTTAGCATGTTAAGGGCACGAATTTATTAAGCTCTTTTCCTTGTGTATATTGCCTAATATGTAGATTAACATGTCATAAAATTAGTTTAGCACTTTAGCATGTTTTGGGTGTTGTTTTGATGTGATTAAGAAGTTAGATTATTGCTGCCATGTTTGATTGTTATGTGATGTTATAGCATTATAGTTTGGGTTATTGAAATGATATATATGGGTTCTAACTTAATTGACATGATTATTTAAACTAATTCTTTTAGCTAAGGTTATCCAAGGTTTGACCCTTAAGTTTTAGAATTATGTACTCAAAGAATGATCTTAGAAACTGATGTAAAATGTTGTTGAAATGTTACATTATCAAAATGTGACCCTTGAATAGAATAATTCCATCCTTAGCACTATTATTACGAATCATGAATGCGAATGATTATTTTGGATTTTGAAATAATATTTACTGTTCCAAAACTCAAATGATATTTTCTTGATTGTTTTTATAAAGCCGAACTAATGCTTAAAAACTAAGATTTATTTTGATTTAGAGAATTTAATCTCATGCAGATTTCATATGAGTGTAAGGCCTAAAGGCTTCTCTACCGAATTTGAATTGAAATCATATATTTTTAAGTATCTTCATGGGTTTTGAATTGTGTGTGGGGCCATAATCGAGTTGTAAGGCCGAAGTGTTTCTCGGTGGTTAAGAACATGCTACTACCTAGGTGCGAGTTTTAGGTAGATAAATAACTGGGTTAATTGTTGTCGTCCGGGGATAGTGTGAGGCCTAATGGCTTCTACCCCTATCCGGGAGTATGGCCATTCTCAGACGCAGTCTCCTGCGAGTTGACTGTAGGTTCGCCTGACAAAATTAGGAGGGGGACTGCGGGATTCCACTAGCGTTCATCCCATACCATCCTGTTAAGTTTTGAGTATTCGATTATATCTTAAGAAATTATTATGAAATTTATTTATGTTGGTTGTGACTTGAAATATTTAGAGAACGTCTGTAAGTTACTTCTTCTTATTAATTAACTCAAAATTTATTATTTTGATTATTGGAGAGTTGTTAGTACTCCCCACTGACTGTGGATTTATGTTGTTGCTACAGATCTGAATGATATTGGGCTTTGTTCGACGGGCAGGGTTAGGTGTGCTTAGGACCTCCCCTTTTTTAAGGACTCTAATAATTTGGCTTTGTTTGAGATGGATAAGTGTTTCGATTTATGGTGTTGACTTCTACTTATGTTTCCCAACTGTTTTAAATGTTAAATGTTTTCATATAAGGGTTTTTCTACCCGTGGTTTGAGTGTAATCTTTTGAATTTCTTCTTTTGGATATTTTCTTTCATGAATTTTGGTTTAGTAACCTTCCGTACAGGCGTACTTTCCGCTATCGCCTATTACTTGTTAAGGACGGGTTGTTACAACATTATTCCAAATTCTATCCTACCCATCACCCTAGCCACGTTACAAGCTTATAAAAACCTTTTTGATCGGCATGTGTATGTTTTTAGTTCTCGTGAAGTGAGTCAATTGCCAAAGCTAGGGAGTATTACTTGCATTTCGAGTCGACTTTCATACTAGGATTGAGTGACTACCCTTAAACACTTGCATGAGGTGTGAGATGTGGGTTTGGGTTCTCAAATTTTGCATTCAAACACTTATTGCATTTGATTTCTTATTTGGGATTAAGGGTGAGCTTCATTATTTATGCTCAATTTTATGTGTGGAGTGACACCGAGTGAGCTACTCTAGTCATCGACTTCTATTTCTTACATGGTTTGCTTATTGATTTTGATTTAAGTAGATGGCGGTCAAGGGATTTTGATGGGTTGGTTGAGGAACTTGCATACTCGGAATTGGTTGAGTTAATCTTGTTTTTGCAAAGTTAAAAGGGGTGAAGTCATTGTTTGCTTAGTTGTTTGTTTGAGGACAAGTAAAGGTTTGGCTTGGGGGAGTTTGATAAGTTGATATTTGACATGTATTTTACCCCCAATCCTGATTGATTTTTAGCTCTAATACGGCTCTTTTGAGCTATTTCTACTAACTTTTGCTATTTCGAGTGTTTGTTGTGCTTTTTATAAGATTTTACAGGAATCGATGATTTATCGTTGTTTTCCAAGCCTTTTGAAGCACTTGAAGAAGTTAGTAAGGAGTTGAAGTCATTTGGGAAGCTTTACTAAGGATTAGGAGTATTAAATGAAGAATTAATGAAGCAACTAAGGAAGAACGAGCAAAGAAATCAAGAAACAAAGCAAAGTGGTTGTCCGCCCGGGTCGAAGCTAACCGCCCGGGTGGGGGTTGCTCGCCCAGACCCCTCTAGGCGGGTGGCTCCAAGGAGGAGTTTCGCGTGTTTTGCTTCGTGTTAGGCTTAGTACTTAATGTTTAGACTCCTAATATGTCATTTACGCTTTTACAATATTACAAACCCTAGTTTTAGTCTAAAATTCTCTCTAAGTGTGGAACTTTATTCAATCAATAATATTCAGGTTTCATTCAATCTCAATTCTTGTTCTTTATTATTGTTTATTATTAGTTTTAATTTAGCTTTTTTTGTCAATAACTACCTACAACTTAGGTGTTTTTGTCAAAACTCAAAAACTACATACATTTTAAGAAAAATTACATAACTACCTGCATGTTTCACTTTTTTTGTATACCACTACCTAGCAATGTTTTCCATCCAAAATTCCGTTAGTGGGTCCCATAATTTACCAATTTTCTTCTATTCTTTTAACCAAATTACAAAAATGCCCTTGCAATAAAATGGTCATTGAACCTCTTTTCTCAATCCCTCCATTCAATTCTTCCTTCTCCTCCTTTCAATTCATTTAATATTGTATTAACGGGTGCTTAATCCCAACATTCCCAATGAAAAATTAAGTTGCATTTTGTTACCTTAGTGGATGATGTTCATAGATCTATAGATTAGTTCTTAACCCATAATTGTTATTACTAAGTACCACCTCAAATTGGATAACTTGTGTTTTGAAATTGTTGAATTTTGATTAAAGTTCATACCTTTTGTTAATCTTTAATTGAAACTTACAATTTGAATTTTTTAAAGCAAACCTTGTTATTGCTTAGTATGAGTGCTAATTGAGTGTCGTTGAGAGCAATATTTATCCTCATTTCTTTCTCTTGATTTCATTGTCAAAGAATTCAATTCAGCCATTTTCTAATTAGAAGCAAAATTTCCATATCAACTAAAAATCCAACTTTGAATACGCCTCAAGATCCCATCATCTTTCCTAAAATCCTTTTTTTTGGTTGAAATCTAACAATTTTGGATGTATGTAGGTGAGAGAAAGGTCAGATTAAATTAGTGAGTATCATAATCAATTTTTTTGGCTTTTTTGGATTTGATGAGCTGTTTAGAGGAATGAAATTGAAGGAATGATTGAAGGTGAAAATTGAAGAAAGGGAGAATTTTAGGGAAGAAACCCCATTTGTCATTGCAATTAGTTTCAACCATTGCCAAAGCCCGAAGGAGAGATGATTGAAGAAGAAAAGATGCCCAACAAACAAAATAAGAGAGAATGATAAAACTAGAAAAAAGAAGATAAGTGGAAAGGTTGTAAAAATTATAATTATTAGGGGTATTTTTGTATATTCTTATCATTAAAAAGAAAGAATGGTAGGAAATGGGAACCAATAACGGAAAATTTAGATGGAAAAGTTAGATGGTAGTGGTATACAAGAAAAACTAAATAAGTAGGTAGTTGTGTAATTTTTTTAAAAAGGGAGGTAGTTATTTACAAAAACACCTAATTTTTAGGTAATTGTTGACAAAAAAAGCTTTAATTTATGCTCTTAGTTTTGTTAGTTTTATGGTAGATTTTATTTTCTTCATTTTTGTTGATTTGTTTAGTTTAATCATGTTTAGGACTTTAATTTCTTTCATTGATTTAGTTTTTATGCTTTCAATTATGAGTGAGTAGTTCCTTTTTCTAGGACTAGGGGATCCATGGATTGATTTTTGATGTTTTGCTCATAATTGTTAGTTTGGCTATTAATGTTCTTGAATTCCTGTTGTCAACTTTTATTGTTGTCAGTTAAACACTGGTCAGGTTTAATTGTTAGCTTGATATTGTTGAAATCGATGACGAGAAGTAAGATTACCGCGATTAGATCATAAGTACAATAGGCGAAACGAGTCTAAGTAAACGAAAGCCATTAGAGGAGTTTTGAAGTAGACTAGATTCGAGAGAATTAGTGGACCTTAATTCAAGGAAATTGATAAACTAATTAATTAATTGTGTGCAATTCATTTGTTAATCTGTGGTGAACCGATATTCTAGGCTTAGTCATTAATTCATTCCTTTAATCGATTCAGTTCTAATTTTAGTTAATTTCTTGGTCACAATTCAACTCTCAAAGGCCCTTTACACAGTTTAAACTTTTAGAACTAATAGGTTTAATTGCTTCCCTGTGGATTCGATCCCTACTTTCCTAGCTATATTAGTTAAAGTGGTTTAGTTTATTTTTGATAGGTGTGCGATAGCTTCATCAAATAACAAATAATCAACAACATGAACACTAGTTGTAACAATTCATTCACTCAAGCCCCAATAACACAGCATAATCACAAAAACACATGCATTAAAATTTCAAAATAAATTTGTACCATAAACTTCAATTTAAAACCAAGCACCACAAACCCAAAACCCAAACAACAATCCAAGCCCAACAAACGCAAAATTTTCTATTAAAAAGCAATCAAAAAACTTTAAAACTCATAAATAACAAGAAAAGAAAAAAAAACTATCTCCATTAAAAAAACTCAAACCGCCAATTTAGAGTTGATAGTCGTTAATCTACCTCTATTAATCTACCTAAAAATAGGGAAATTTCATCAAAACCATAGATTTAATTAACCACCAAAACAATATAGATTTAATTGACCATAATTTCTCGTTGCAATTTATGAGTTTCTCAATGTAGACTTAATTACCATAACTCAACAAACACTACTAGCATAGATGATCAATGACCTAGACTCCTAGACATAATTGAATAATCAACCATTCAATCTACAAACTGCAAATTACAACATTAAGATCTGGAAATAAACTTTCCTTTTTCCTTTTTTCACGCAAAAAAAAAGTGCCTCAACTTGGAAGCTCGCTTCTCCAGCAACCAAGGAGACTAGTGAAAGCGAGGCGGCACTAGAAAAGGCTTACTGAGGCATCGGAAAAGGTCCACGCATAAATCGAGGGATGAAAGAAACAAAAACCCTATATTTTAATTTCCAAAAATCAGTAAAAAAATAAATAAATAAAAAAAACTTGAAAAAACAGAAATTATAACTTTTAAACTAATTAAAGATACAAACTGACCATGGAGAAAATCAAAGGCAAAAACTCGAATAAAAAAATCGCTGGCTATTGGTGGTTGCGCCAATTCGAGCGAGAAGAACTTATTGGTAGTTGCGCCAGTTCGAGAAAAGAAAGAATGAGAGATGAGGGAAAGGAGGAGATCTAGTTGTGGTGGACCGATTTCAAGGAGGAGATGGAGAGATGAGTAAGAGAGGTGGTCGGAAGAGAGAGAAAGAGAGAGGGTTTGTGAAATTGTGAGTGTATAAAATGGGAAGCGTTTTTTAAAAAAAAAATTGTTTTAAATTTTTGCTGCAGTCACAATAAACAGAGCAAAAACTCAAAAGGACCTGAGTATATGTCTTTTTGCTCCAGTTCTCATTTTGACCGGTGAGCAAAAAGTAAGCTTCTCTTCCCTCCATAAACTTATACTCCGCTTTTAAAATGACCGGAGCAATTGTAATGTACCATATATCAATTTTTCCACTAGTGAAAAGTTTCTTGCAAATGGCATGATAACATGTGCTTTATAGCTTTTATAACATGTTTTATCGCTTTCCATATTTACGTGATTGCGGTTGTATGTAAACCATGATGACAAATTTTCACGTAGATATAGGATAATAATAATAATAATAATAATAATAATAATAATAATAATAATAATAATAATAATAATAAAGACCAGATTAGTGAAACCACATAAAGTCACATGAGTCATAAAGACTCGAAACTTGAATAGGTTAAACATGATATAAATAAAGTGATCACCAAATCTAGTTAATACGTGTGCATTAAATAAAACCCGCCTAGTCAGCACTTAAGCGGTGCCCTCATTAGGTTTAACATTGTTGTAATGTTGCTTGATATCCTATGATGAGAATTATAAAGAGATCTAGTAGAGGACAACTCGACTTGGAGGTACCTCGTCCCCGATCCCACTAATCTGGTGCACGACTTACCCTTGGAATATTGACGCACCCCACCTTGGCCTGTGAGAACACAGCTATTCGGGTCCGTAAGACTCTACGAAGTGCGGTTGTTGGCCTTTATTCGTGTTTCGTTTCAAACCAAGCATACTCACCCTACGTGATGGCCCTTTTCATGGTCTAAAGAACAATAACTTGACTTGTGGACATGACTTCGTGACGTCCAAAGTTTGGAAACTTCATTGGGAATTCCCTATGTAGATTTCCTAAGGATTAGAGGATGAAACTTGAAAAATCTCGTAATTCTCATCGTATTATATCAAAAAATTGAGGAAATGGTCAAAAGAGCCACACGTCAATTTACTTATGTTGATCCTCCTAGCCTTGATTGAGCCTTCATTATCACCATGCCCTACAAGTTTAACATCAATGAGCTCTCCAAGTTCCAAGTGACTGATGACCCTAAGAACTTCCTTTGGAAATTTAAGTATTGTATGGACTTGAAGAAGATAGGTGATAAGCTCTAACCAAAGATCTTCCCTATGGCACCTATCGCCCATAAATGGTTCTTCTGTCTTCCTGCTAAGGAAATCAAGACATGGGAAGTCATTACTCATGCTATCATTAACTGCTACAAGAGCAATATCCGAGCTACCACCTCCTAATTCAAAGGGAACGTACTCGAAATCCTTAAATAAACATAAAGCTAATGAGGGTTTCACAGCTTTTCTGTCCAACTGGAGAAAAACCACAACTAAGATGGGTAAGATGGACATATGGCGTGGATGGAAACAATGTACGTTTTCGAAAGATTCACCATCATTAAGCTGAGAGGAGTGTTTTATAGGGCTAGTCTATGTCACTAATCATGAAATTTCAAGAGCCTGTTCATGTACCCTATGCTTTCAAGCATGTTTCAAGCAAAGTGAAGTTCAAGCAAGTGAGCAAATTTTCCAGCAAGTGTTAAAAGTATCAATTAATAATAAACGTAATTAAAGTGTTGTATCTTCTCTGTGAGTACAAGTCTAGGTTTTAAGCTGTGTCTTTGCATGTTGTTACGCACCATACTATTTGAAAATTGATACATTTACTTATATGAAAATTATCTTTATTCAAATTGATACATCCTTTTATAGGGAACCATTTTTGACGATACATCCTTTTTACAGGGAGTGGCGCATCTAAATTGATACGAAAGAAGTAAATTATCTTTCATACTACAAGTTGTAGGTCTCGAAAATTGTATTCCAAACTTCCACAATAATCTTGATTCCAATTTCCCTTCCCATCACCTCATATGAATCCCTTAACAATATGTATATATTCAGGATTGAATTTAAATTGTAAAATTTAGCAAAATTACATCTTTTTACTATGCTCTATCTCTTAAAACCTAATTGCTACTTATGTTTAATGTTTTCTTTTGAAATTTAGACAACTTCATTTATTTATACTTGCTTTTCAGCAAACTTCGGCGCTTATTCAACATATAAGACGAAGTTGAAAGTTTTTGCAATGGAAGATCTCATAAACATAAGTGAACATATATTGACTTGAGATTTAGATGGATAATATTGCGTCTATCTACATACAATTTTGGGTTGAAATTTAATGAAATGAATTAACCGCAGCTAACATGTATTGAATTGAACTTATGCATTGAACAAAAAATAAACGAGTATTATTATTATTTTGTAATATTTATTTTTATTTTATTTTTTACTATTCAATTTTTTTATATGATTTTTTTTAAATTTTTATTATTAAGCTAATTGTAATTAAGGAAATTACAAACTATAAAAAAAAAAAACAAATGAAAAGAAAAATAAAAAATGAAAACAAATAAAAATATATAAAGAAAGCTTTTTTCAATACATACATACATACATACATACATACATACATACATACATACATACATACATACATACATACATACATACATACATACATACATACATACATACATACATACATACATACATACATACATACATACATACATACATACATACATACATACATACATACATACATACATACATACATACATACATACATACATACATACATTCTCACAATTATTCAAATACAGTACTACATAAAACATTAATGTTCCTAAATGAATAAGTAAAAAGTTATAAAAACGTACGGTACGGAGTATCAACAAAAAATACATATTCGGAGAAATCAAATAAGATTTTATAAATCTGTTCCATATAAAACAAAATCGAGCCAAAGTTTTGAGGTAAAAATTACATTTGGTCAAATGGTGGCAACTAATAAACTATGGAATGGGTATCTAATGAATAATAATAATAATAATAATAATAATAATAATAATAATAATAATAATAATAATAATAATAATAATAATAATAATAATAATAATAATAATAATAATTAATATAAATATGTTTAAAATAATTGAGCTGTTTTTTTTTTTATTTCAATAATATATTAGCTATTTATTATTATTATTGTTGTTATTAGTAGTAGATTAGATTAGTCAATATTTGAAAAATAAATGTATAAGTGCACGAATTTCAATGCAAGTATAATTAAAAATAGGTAATAACTATTAGTTACTATTCCATCTGTCCCACTTTTTTCTTTGTGTTTCTATTTTTAGCGTTCCATTATATGTTTTACGTTTTCATCATTTCCTTTAATAAACACTATTGTTTTCGTTAATTAACCACTATCACCATTTTTTGACATTTCTCTAAAAAAAACTTAAAACCTTAATCAACACACTTCCCACTAGAAAAATGTTTAATATATACATTTTTATATATATAATAATGTACTCCATATGATTTTAATTAACGTACTTCCCACTAAGATACTCCAAATAATAATAAACATCCTAACTCTAGTAACATCTAATTTTCCTTAATTCACATGTAAAAGCCAAAACATAAAGAATAAATCGGAAAAAATAGGGTAATAAGTTTATTTAATTGAACTTAATCAACCTTAATATAAATACTTCTATAAAAAGAATGAGTATTGCATGCACTAGTTGTACAGTAAAATTATTTTGGGTTTTTCTAAGTTATGCCCTCGAGGTTTTTATTTTTCTAAGGTGCGCCCCATAACCTTTTTGTTTCTCACATGTGCCCCTCAACTGATTATTTTTAAGTAGCGGTATCCTACCTTAATTTTTTTTTCCTAACAAACGTTAGGTTTTACTTTAAAGCCGTTTAATAAATGCAATTTTTAGTTTTTTTTCTAAGTTATACCCCCGTGATTTTCACTTTTCTAAGGTGTGCCCTAAAGTTTTATCTTTTTTCTCAAGTATACCCTATGAAGCACGGGTACCTTTTTGGGAACTTGGTGAATCCGTACCGGGGTCGTTTCGGGGACAGGGACGGTGCGCGGACGCCTGAAAAACGTCCCGGGGTCGGCACCAATTGGACGGGGACGGGTGCACTACTTTGGGGACGTTTCGGGGTCGGCATCAATTGAGCGAGGACGGGTGTGCTACCTTGGGGACGTTTCGGGGTCGGCTTAGATACAAAATAGAAGCCCCCAGCCTTTTTAAGACAAAAGTCCAAATGCAAATAAGAGCCCAAGACCCAACATTATTAAAATACCACTCAAAACCAAAGTCTAGTGTTTATTGTTTGAGAGACTACTTCACCGACCTTCTTACTCAGTTACTCCTCTAGTCCTCTTCAATTCTCCATCTCTTTCATTCCTTTTACTTCACTGAATTTTTTATTCCTCTTGTCTCTTTGAATTCTCTCTAATTGTTCACTCAACATTTATCTCTTTTAATCTGACTTCTTCCCTCAACATTCATTATTTGCTTTTCTTTTCACTCGATATTCATCAAATCATCAAATAAAAATTGTCAGGCGACAGCAACTTGGACTGGATTCCAGGTGAAGTTTGAACGAACGACGACGAGTTTGAGGGAGAACACGACGACCACAAATCGATTAATAATAATGTTGTACTTTAACGTTTTATGAATTGACTATTATGTTACTGCTACATTAAAATATTAAAGACTATTGTATTTTAAATTATTTTGTGATTTTTTAATTGCCGATTCCTTGTCGTCCCCGTTTTTAGAAATTTTGATTTTGCCGTTTTTCGTCTCCGTCCCCGTCCCCGTTTTTGACCCCGTTTTTGAACCCGTGCAACCTAGGGTATACCCCTAAACTATTATTTTTTTATTAGTAGTAACCTTTAGCTTTTGGATTAGTAACTAATGTTATGTTTTCCGTGTACTACTTGCTTCTCCTCTTAGTAACCTTTACCATAAAAGTAAGTTTCTGTTTCCCTGCTTTAATTTGCTTATCAAATACGCTACACACTCATCACCATTGAATCAACAATCATGAAATCATCAATATTCACACATCTATCATCATCACCTCACCCTCAATTCCTCACTCCAACACCCATTAACTTCAAATAACATGAAAAGATTTAAAGCTTGATAATTCTTTTCAACAAGTTTCAACTTGATTCGAAGCTATAATCAGGTTTGAGACTACAAATCAATTCGTTGTCAAACATATTTGTTGAGGTTGATTGGTTAAGGTGTTAGTACCGTGTTACAGTGTTTGAATCATTAGATTGAAGGTGTTTGACGAAATGTCTCGAAGAAAATGAGTGAATATATTCATGTACTTGTTAGTTAAATATTAGGGATTGTTGTTGAGAGCTTAATATCCCCTATTTTTGCTTTATTATTACCTTGCAATGGAGGGTTAACAGAGAAGTTCATACTGATAAAAAATAATTAGTTTAGGGGTACACCTTAGAAAAAATAAAACCTTAAGACACACCTTAGAAAAATTAAAACCTCAGGGGTATAACTTAGGAAAACCCAAGAATAAATTAAGAAAAATAAAAAAATTAGAAGCTAACTAACGTCTACACTAACAGCTAGTTAACGGACAGCTTAGTGCTGATTAAAATTAATTAGTTGAGGGGCACAAGTGAGAGAAAAAAAAGTTATGGGGCACACTTTAGAAAAACAAAAACATCGAGGGCGTAGCTTAGAAAAACCCAATTATTTTACAAAGGTTAACTTTAAACAATTTTTGGTAGCTAAAATCAAATTTTTTATAACTTTAAAATCATTGGAATTTAATTGAAGATTTTGAACAAATAACTTTTACAAATGGCACAATAAAGTATATTTATTCACTATTCACTAATGTTGAGTTTTTTAGCATTAGAAAGTAAGTGCACAATAATTTGAGCTGATTTTAAGATAATTAGAATTAAAAAAAGTATAACTCGAATTCCATATAATGTAACTTGAGCTAATTTTATGATAACTGGAAATATATATATATATATATATATATATATATATATATTCCATTGTACAATCAATATTGTACACCGGGTTTATATGAAACTTTATCTTAAAGAAAATTCTAAACAGATGATCTCAGAGAGGATGAAAGGAGTGGTTCATTTACTTAGTTATAAAAAGCATACGTTACTCTCTCTAAAAAAATAAAATATATATAAATATAAATATATAAATAAAGGCATATGTTACAAATAATGGCAAGTTTGTAACAACAAAATCCAACCCATAACGTTAAGTCGTCAAACAATATTATGGAGTCAAATACTTCATTTAAGTTGAACAAAAGTAAACCTCTTCATTTAATATATAGACTAATAAAAGCAAATAACAAAGTATTAAATAAACAATGCGGGCAATACCTTAAGTACAACTCTAGCATCTATTACAAATTTACAACCTTGTACTCCGTACTATAATAATGCAGTTGCACAACCAAAACTCCAAAAGAATAAGTGAACAAATTTAGCAACTAGCAGGTCTATTTTTTCTTTTGTTCTAAAAGGTTTACCATTCAAGCTAAACTAGATTCGAGACTTAATTTTAGATAGTTAAGTTCCTATATTATATTCTCTAAATTATAATTTTAAGAAATAGAACACAATTTTTCCCTACAGACACTACCAATCTACCATGTTATCGAATTAGGTTGCATTGAGTCAGGAACAAGATTGAAAACAAATATGAATAAGGGACTGACAACAGTGAACTTACAAAATAATGTTAATGGTTACATTCAATTATAACATAAAAAATTAAAAACATTTCCAATACGAAAAATTGAATTTCAGATTCAGAAACGACTACCCATCATAAGTACTCATGCTAGTATACTACATAGCTAGGTTGCACGGAGTCAGGAACGGAGTCG
The DNA here is from genome assembly GCA_016808085.1 of Suaeda aralocaspica. Lineage (NCBI taxonomy): Eukaryota > Viridiplantae > Streptophyta > Magnoliopsida > Caryophyllales > Amaranthaceae > Suaeda > Suaeda aralocaspica. The sequence continues at coordinate 782,356 of PYUH01000425.1, read as the reverse complement.
AAAACGAATGCGGATACAGAGACTGAAAACGACTACTCTGAAAAATATTGTTAATGAATACGATAAATTATAACATGAAGAATCTGAATCGTTGAATAATGAAATGTTAAGCATAACAAAATTACAAATTAATAATACAACATCAACTACGTACTAATAACATTGGTCAAATGTCAGCTACATCAAACAAGTAAACAACACATGAATTTCTAAAATTTGTAACTGCAAAAGTTGTGTAATCCTTGTTTTATTATTGGTCAGTGGTCACTGCATTTTTCTCACGCTTGTAGCGCGTGTACTCACACGAGCGTTACACTCAACACACCTGCACAGCGCTTCCTTCTTCTCGTAAGTTGTAGCTTTCTCTCTCTAACTCAACAATTTAACATTTTCAAAAAAAAAAAAATATATATATATATCACATCCACTTTCTCTCTCTACTGTCACAAACCATTCTCCTTCCTTGCTTCTTTACTCCATTAACCCACATTACATTTGTTTTTTTATTTAAGCCCTTTTAAAAAAAACACAAGCAATCAACACCATAATAATAAAGCATGCAAAACACAAAAGAAAAACTAGTAGTAGAAGTAATAGCAGCACACAACTTAATGCCAAAAGACGGCGAAGGTTCATCGTCAGCTTTTGTGGAAGTAGAATATGATAACCAAAGACTAAAAACTCAAGTTAAGTTGAAAGACTTAAACCCAGTATGGAATGAAAAACTTGTTTTTGCGTTAAATGATTCAGCGGATCTTCCGTACAGGACACTTGAAGTGAATGTATTTAATGAAAAGAAGTCTAGCAACAGCAGGAACTTTTTAGGGAAGGTTAGGATATGTGGTTCAACTGTTGCAAAATTTGGTGAGGAGGTTGTTCAGCTTTATAGTCTTGAGAAGAGGAGTTTGTTTTCTCATGTTAGAGGTGAGATTACTTTGAAGCTTTATGTTTGTTGTAGAGATGTTGAGGTTACTAAACAAGTTATTAAGTTTAATAATAATAGTGGGGTTAGTGTTAATGGTGGTGTTAGTAATGTTAATTCCTCTGTTAGTGGGGTTGGGAATATTAACAATAATGCCACTGGAGTGGTGGGGAAAGGGAAGAAGAAGAAGGGTGGAGGGCAAAATGGGAATAATAGTAATAATAATAATGGTGGTGGTGGAGGAATTCAGAATGTTAATCAGCAGATTATGGTGGAGAATGTTGGTAAAAATAATGGAGGAAAGTTGAGTAATTTGCAGTTTCAAGGGAAAACTGGGGAGCAAGGGAATGAGATGAAGCCAATTGTCATAAGTACCCTTCAGAACCCTGGAGGAGGAAATGGGGGAGGTAGGGGTGGTGGGAGGGGTATGATGGGAATTTACCCACATGGGTCTTCAAATGAGTATTCACTTAAAGAGACAAGTCCTCACCTTGGAGGGGGCCCACAAAGCAAGGATAAAACTAGTTCAACTTATGACCTTGTGGAACAAATGCAGTATTTGTATGTGAGGGTAGTGAAGGCCAAGGAGTTGTCTGTGTTTGGGGGTGCTGAGGTGGTTGCTGAGGTTAAGTTAGGGAATTATAAAGGGGTAACTAAAAGGGTTAGTTCTAATCATGCTGAGTTTGATCAAGTTTTCGCCTTTTCGAAGGATTGTTTTCAGTCATCTATGTTGGAAATCTTTGTTAAAGAGAGGGATAAGGATGATTATTTGGGGAGAATTTGGTTTGATTTGAGTGAGGTGCCTAAAAGGGCACCCCCAGATAGTCAGCTTGCACCTCAGTGGTATAGGATGGAGGATAAGAGAGGGGATAAGTCAAAATCTGGTGAAGTGATGGTTTCAATATGGTTTGGGACTCAGGCTGATGAAGCATTTGCTGAAGCCTGGCATTCAAAAGCGGCTAATGTTCATTTGGATGGTCTGGGTTCTATTACATCAAAGGTTTATCTTTCTCCTAGGCTGTGGTATTTGAGGGTTAGTGTTATTGAGGCTCAAGATATGGTGTTGGGTGAAAAGGGTTCTTCTATAATGAGGTACCCTGAGTTTTATGTGAAAGTTCAGGTTGGAAATCAGGTGTTAAGGACAAAGGTTTCAGCTGCTAGTGCAAATAGGGCAGTGAATAACCCTTTTTGGAATGAAGACTTGATTTTTGTGGTTCCTGAGCCCCTTGAGGACTATTTGTTGTTGTCGGTTGAGGACCGAATTATGCCTGGCCGTGAGGAGGTTGTGGGACGGTTGCTTATACCATTGGCTGCCATTGAAAGGAGGTGGGATGATAAGTTGGTTCCCTCTAGGTGGTTCCATATTGACAATCATAACAACCCTTTTAGTGATCAGTCGGATCCTTCAAAAACTCGGTTTGGGTCACGAATTCATATTAGGGCTTCACTTGATGGAGGGTACCATGTCTTGGATGAAGCTACAATGTATAGCAGTGATCTTAGGCCTACTGCAAAACAGCTTTGGAAGCCTCATATTGGAGTTCTTGAGATGGGTATTCTAGGGGCAACAGGGCTTATGCCTATGAAGATTAGGGAAGGCAAGGGGGGAACAACTGATGCTTATTGTGTAGCAAAATATGGTCAGAAATGGGTTCGGACAAGAACTGTGGTGGACTCTCTTTCGCCTAAATGGAACGAGCAGTACACCTGGGAGGTGTTTGATCCTTGCACTGTAATAACAATTGGTGTGTTTGACAACTGTAGGCTTGATAAGAACATGGCTGCTGCAACTGGTTCAAGGGATTCACGAATTGGGAAGGTTCGAATTAGGCTCTCAACCTTGGAAACTGATAAGGTCTATACTCATTCTTACCCCCTTTTGGTACTACATGCTTCTGGTGTGAAGAAAATGGGAGAGCTTCATTTAGCTGTCAGATTTTCATGTGAAAATATGGGAAATATGCTTCATATGTATGCAATGCCCTTGTTACCTAAGATGCATTATGTGAATCCTTTATCCGTGAATCACCTAGAGGCTCTCCGGTACCAAGCTATGAGTGTTGTTGCTGCTCGATTCAGCCGAGCAGAGCCCTCTTTAGGAAGGGAGGTGGTCGAATACATGCTTGACCATGACTCCCACATGTGGAGCATGAGGAAGAGCAAGGCCAACTTCTTTAGACTTATGAATGTGCTTTCGGGCTTTGTCGGGTTAGTCCGTTGGGCTGAGATAATCCGGTCTTGGCACCAACCTGTGTACTCTTCCTTGTTTGTGTTGGTATTCCTTTTGCTGGTCACATTTCCTGAGCTCATTATCCCTACAATGCTTATATACATGGCACTTGTAGGGCTATGGAGGTACAGGTTAAGGCCTCGGCATCCTCCTCATATGGACACAAGGGTTTCCCATGCGGAAAATGTGTTCCCTGATGAGCTCGATGAAGAGTTTGATTCTTTCCCTTCAACCAGGAGTCCAGAACTAGTAAGGATGAGGTATGACAGGCTACGGAGTGTGGCGGGGAGGATACAAACTGTGGTAGGAGATATGGCGACTCAGGGAGAAAGATTTCAGGGACTGTTGAGTTGGAGGGATCCAAGAGCTACCTTTTTGTTTGTGATTTTGTGCTTGTTTGCTGCTATTGGATTCTATATGGTTCCTATCAAGGTTGTGCTGGCTTTGTGGGGAATCTACTATCTTAGGCCGCCGAAGTTCAGGAGCAAATTGCCCCCTCAGATTTTCAGCTTCTTCAGAAGGCTGCCTTCGAAGGCAGATAGCATGTTGTAATGAACTAATATTAACAGGTCAAATATTGTTGCTTTTGTAATGTTATGAAGCTTAATTTAGAGTATTATTTGTAGCTGACTTTTAATTAATGTTTGGTATTTTGATAAGTTAGAAATGGCAGTGGCATTGTGGATGGTGATGACTTTTGTAGGATAGTACTCACTGCCTTATATTATTCTATGTAATTATTTTGCCTTATTTAGAATTATTTAGGTAGAAGGCTTCTGTTTGTCAGACTTGACTTTGAGCTCCTTGATCCAACTGATGATGTCAAACATTTTTCAATGGTTTTGGATTTTGTAATGACAAGCTTAATTCAGACATCATAGATTGCTTTCATTGATCTTTGTATTGCCTCTGCTTTGGGAACATTTGCAATGCTTACGCGTTGAAGTGGTGATGGCATCACCGCATCAGTGCATCACCTGTATGTTTAGTTCAGTTTTATATCAGCAACGTCTTAATCTTTACTTATCAAATAACTTTTTGAGTGAAGTATGCTGTTTTCTTTTTCTGAATGGAGGGAAATTAGTTGTTCGATTCCTACAATTTCATATCATAAAATGGAGGAAATTTGGTGTTAACCATCACTCTATCATGTTAATTCTGGAGTGTTCAGGTTGTATTGTTGTTTTCTTTTACTGTAGCTTTATTAGCAATCATTAGTTATAAGGCATAATAATAGAGATATGAGTGCATTGATGCCTATTGGAGATACTTATACAATTTAGTGTTATTTCTTCCCACAATCAGGATAAATTTAGAGTTCGCAACCTAGTGATTGAGCAACAGATGCATTCTCTTCATGGACAAAATAGTTTGCAAATTAAAATCAACATCAATAAAATGAGTCAAAAATCAAGGATGTCTGTGTTTTAATATTAACAGAATGGTCTCTTACTGATTAAGATACAATCTACATAGCTGTTATAATGATACAAGCAATGTCAAGCGTCAAACACCTAATGCAAAACATGCAACAAGAGATCTGTATACACACAGACGTGGAGCACGTGATTCAAAAAGCATTGAAAATGTACATTAAAATTTGACAGTGGCAGCACAAGCGGCGCGAATAACAGAAGTGTAAATTAACTCACTGGCTTATGCGTGAATAGAAGTCATTGATAAGAAATACCAGCTTCAGGCAATCGGGCATGTTAAAGAAAATTACAGGACCTACTGTGTTCTAATTTTTCTAGTAAGGTATTCATATCGCACCATTTTTTAGTCTACTTGACCATGTGCTCTGCTCATTCATAACCTAACACCAGCAATTTTAGAACCCTCGTTTAAAAATGGTGCAAGACGAGGATCAGAGTAATGTGGTAGACCTGCACGAGCTCCCAATGCTCTACAGCCACTGGCTGCCTGAAAATAATAAAATGCAGAGTGAGCAGAAAGTCATTTTTCTGGCAGAAGTTTATTGTCAACTTTTACCACATGAGTTTGTTTACCACTTGCGAAGAAAAAGGCAGCAGCCTTTCCGGAGGCATTTCCGAACATAAAGCTGCAAAAATTGTGAGCATAATGACACACATTAGTGTATGCAAACGATATTGCACTACAATAGTTAAGCAACAAGAAGTCCTAAACTGCTCTGAAACTCAATAAAAAACTAATCCAAGCATCAAGAATAGTTTGCTAAGCTTATTTCCTAATTTGCGAACAAAGAAAATGTTGGGCGCTGTAGCCTAAAAGTGAAAAATCTTACTCAGCTTGCAGTCACTAGCATTTCTGTATTTTCCACATATAAAACTCAAAACCAAATTATTCAGACAATGGTATATTATGAGAATCTGCCTATGCATATGCAGGCTAAATAGTTTTATTGAATGACTCAAATGATAAATGCCAAAATAATTTTATTTATACCATAAAGAACTGCTCCAATGAATGCATCTCCAGCACCAGTTGTATCTACAATTTCTGAGAGTGGTATTTTTTCGGCTGTTCCCAAGTGTAGCCTACCGTAAACTGTTCCGAGTCCATCTGCTTTCAACATCATGATTGACTAAATATTGAAACGATGAAAGAAAAAAGAATCATATCAGAGATCAACCTTGAGTAGCAAATAATGACATGTATGCACAGAAGGAGATGGAGCGGGGTTGAATTGAACATTAGAAATAAATCAAGAACTTGCAAAACTAGTATGGATTCATTTGGAATAAATGCTGCCAATAGTTCTCAACACAAAGTAACAGATGTGCCCATCATGTTAGTTCATGTTTTCTTCACACAAGTAAATTGTATTGCTAATGCCTCAGAATATCCAATCTAATCAGCGGGATGTCACGTGCTGACTAATTCCCCTTAGTCTTTTGCCACGCTGCCCACTAACTTCCCCCTTGGATGCTAGTCAAGGCTAACCCTTCCTTAGTATATAGCTAAGTAATGCAACGAAAGCTTGAACGAAAGAATAAGAAAAGCACAAGTTTATGAGTATGAGTTTTATTACTTTGAGAGAAAACTGAATACAATACTTATATTACTCTTTCTATCTCTCTCAGTCTCTGTGGGTTGGAT
>PYUH01000425.1:744304-774711 GCA_016808085.1 Suaeda aralocaspica | reverse complement strand
CTCACCCTCTCTAAGTTTATGTGGAAGATGGTTGTTGGAAGGAACACACAATAAAACACACAAGTGGTAGAGGGAATTAAACTTTATTAATGCTCACTAATAAAGGCTACACTTGTTTACAAAGGTGAATACTGTGCTCTCCAAGTTCCTCCTCTCTTCTCTTCTCCTGAATGACTCAGGTATTTATACACATCACCTGTCCTACTATAACTAGAATATTATAACATTCCTACTACATTTAGAACATCCTACTTCCCTACTGTACCTAGGAAATCCTACTTTCCTACTGTACATAGAACATCCTACATTCCTAGTAACTTTAGGATATCCAATATTCCTAGTGTATTTAGGACAAGTGAGAATTCCCCAGAATACCCTCCAATGTTCCGGGCCCTTCCGGAATATGCTGAACTACTCTAGACCTTATAATGAGGTTCTAGAGCCTTCCATACTCTTCCAAGCGTAGTAGACAACCTCTTCACCATGTACGAACCTCGTTTCACCAACATAGCACGGCCATCCCAAAAGTAGTGCTCATCTTCAGATCCAGTATCATGGTACAGCATTGCTACATCCTGCAGACTGTCTACTATAAGGGTGAGGGTGCTGCTTGACAGCCCATGAGCAGCTCCCCCTGGGGATCCTTATGCCTATGCATAAGGACTATGAGTGGGACAAATTCTCGGCCCGTGACAGGGAGCTCACATCTCTACCTGAGTTGAGCAATTAAATTGGATGGCAAGTGCAAGGTCTTAACTAGCAAAAAAAGGGAGAAGAAGAAGAAAGAAAAACAAAGTGGGATAAAAAATAACAGTGAAAGTTATGCAAGGGAAGATGACAGGATTTTAAGAACGTGCAAGTGTAAAATCAGATTGTCAGTCAATGAACAGTTTACTACAGACATTCAGGAGATTTTTGCAACATACAGTGAATCTGTGTAAAACTATGGTAGTTCAACAGATAATAAGGTCAAAAGGTTAACCAGAGAAGAAAACAACAAAAACAAAACAGAAAAAATATGATATGCAATTGGAACATATATAATCTTGATAGAAACAGTAGATTACCGATGAAACACAACATGGTTTGGTGTAGTCATTGGGTGTCTTCTGCTTCAGTGATTCCAAAACTTCATCAATATATATTTCCTTTGAATCTGAATCTTCTGCAGGAGGTGGAGTACAAAGTAAAATTTGTAAAAGATGGTTGAAATAATATCACCAAAGGTGTTCGAATCAACTTGTGAAGATGATTTCTAGATGCAAGGAAGTGCAGACTCACTGTTCAAACTTCTTTCAAGCATGACACATCCATCTTCACCAAGAGTCACAATCACAAAGTTAACTTTTGGTAATCTCAACAGCATGGAAAGAAGGGCTTTTGGTAAAGATGATGCTTCTGTCCATGTCTGTTAAATAGAATGCAAAATTTACTACAAATAGACTCACTTGCTCAAACAGAAAACTAAAAACATATGTCAGTGTCGTGCAAAGTGGACTACATATGTGTATTCAAAAAAGAATAACCAAACATGTAGAATCCATACTCAAACTGATAAAGAAGCTTGCCTGCGGAAATTTAGCTGTACAGACCACATATGTGGCCAAATTCAAAAGCTCATCCAGCCCTTCTCTCTTCTTCTCTGCATCAACTAGGATCGGAATATTTCTACAAGCTGCCTGCACTGGAAAACACATTGGACACTATGAACTGTTTGTTTCATTCTTTTTATGCGAACTGTACATAAAAAAAGGTCTACGAGAAAAGGAACCATAAAAACAAACATCCATTTTTGCACAGACATGCTGATCCATATTCTACACATCTACCCACCGAAATTACAACAATCTGCTTCTGATAATTAGTTATGTTTTAAATTAGAGCATAGACAGTATGTGTTCTCAAGACAGAAGGAGAGAGAGAAAGAGAGACAGAAAGAAGGGTTAAAAATGTATGATCCCATCTTGTGCAGTGCAAAGCATGGGGGCTATCCATCGCATACACAACTGAAATATGATTGAAAATTTTTGATAGTTTAACAAATACGTAGTGTATGTCTTAAGTCTTAATATATCAAAAATATCAAATTCAGCTTTTGATTTCCTTTTACTTAAACAAGGGATTGGAAGTTTCCCATCAAATTAAAGTATCATCCAGATAAGAAGGTCATAGGAGAGATATGACACATAGCAGACATGTGAGAGTTCGGAACACATGGTTCATTTGGAATATGTGTCACAGATATGTATTTGGTGTTGAACTATACTAGTGAGCATTAGTTAGGGGGTTATTTTGTAACAAACTCATGTATCCTACTTATAAGAAGTATAAATAGGATAGTTAGAAACAGTAGACTTTGACTAGTAGTAATATTTTTTTCCACAAATAATAAAACTTTAGTACTTGCCTTCTCTCTTTACCCTCTTCTTTGAGCTCTCAAGCTCACAACAATGGCTTCTTTCTTTCACTTTCTCCCACCATAACTCTCATTTCTAACATTTAGACAAGAAAGACAACAACTTTTCATTCATGTAAAGCTACATAAGGGGAAAATTAAATACAGGAAAATGAATTTTGAATAGCCCTTTTTAGTTGAAGATTCCTCATTAAGGACTACAGATTCAGTTAAAGTAAGCATTGCCCATGAAGTTGAATAGCTTCAGGTTTGGTATCCACACCTCAGTTTCTGTAAGGACAAGAACTAGAAACAAAATAATTTTTTGTAATTACCTCCTTTGCAATTACTATTGCAGTTTCATGCAGTCGAACATCAAAATATGCAAGTCTTACTCCATCTAAGGCAGATTCTAGTTTTGACTGGGAGAGGTCTTCTGGTACCATTGGGGGATATCCAGGAGTATGAATACAAGTGCGAGTCTTCCTGGAAATATTTTTTTGGAGGATATTAGAATATGTGTTGTTATACTTCAATACGTATATCACCAAATACAATGGCACGGAACACAAAGGCAATAATTTTGATGGTCTGGTCAAGGCAATAATATGTACTCCGTACATTAAATAGTCTTGTTTCTTCTTATTACTATTCAAAATGAACCTATGCCATTGCAACATTTAGTTTTTTAGATTTTGTATAAAATTAACATTCAACCAGTAATTTGATATGTTTTAACCATATAAACTGCTATATGGTATTCACCCAGAATAACTTTTACAATTAAGGCTGATAATTAGTTAAGTTGTAACTCGTAAGCATGACCATTAGATACAAAGATCCCTCATTTACCCAAATAATTGGATAATATTCTGCAGACTTCAGAAATAGAGGAAAGCCAATACAGCAGTTACTACACAAGTCTTTTTTTTCTTTTTTTTTTTTTGTGTCCTTCATAAGCCAAAAATGTTGAGACAGACTCATAATAGATCAATAGTCATGAGTAGAACTTACGTTTCACTGTCAACAATGACATAGGTAAAGGGTGAATTGCCCTCTGGTGAGACCTGCATAAATTCAGGAGTGCCATCAGGACAGTCATACAGAATAATGATTTAGAATGATTTGCTTTGCCAGGTTTTGGACTAATCATATCATGATATCAAGCACTTGTTACAAATAATGCATTATGTACTTATAATCATGTATTGCTTGTTCAAACAAAGAAACCCTGTCTATTAGCTAACGAGCAAACTTTTCAGCAATGAAGCAAAGGAGAGTACAGAGATGACTTTGTACCATGGGTAGAGAGCCTATCACTACAAAACACCGACTGATTAGGAGCCTAATACAAGTCCGTATCCACAAAAGTTGAAAGATGATTCCCTTTGTTCTTGTTAGTCCATCTTTCATTTGGGATGTTGTTAAACATGTGCCTTAACCATTCATTACGATATGTTCTTTGCTTTCTCATAATTCAAAAAATCATCTTTTAAAACTGAAAAGAAAACCCGACCACCTTTTGATCCATATACTAAACACTTTGAAAAACAACTGCCAGTACTATTGAATTATTAAAAAATAATATGCTTACAACAATAAAAGAAGTGTTAACACCATCAGCTTCAAGCTCCTCAAGTATTCCTCTACCTTGAGCATCATCAGCGATCTAAGAATGTTAAACACTTCCATCAATGAAAAAGAATGTTAAATGTTTAGAGACCTGGATGCAATTAAAGGCTGAATAGCACATTTGTAGCAAAAATGTATGAAAAACCTTCGATATCAGCCTTGGTTTCAAACCTAGCCGAGCAGCGCATGTCAAAGCATTTCCAGCATTGCCACCACCTTGAACCTACGAATACATCCATCAATGCATTTATAATCCTAATAAGAGCAAAGTTATGTAATAAATCTATAGAATATTTTTAACAGACTCACTGCAAAAGAGGGAAGTATGAATTTACAGTTTCAGATTATATATAACACCATTGAACAATTTCTCAACAGAAGTCCATTAAACATCAAGAAGCACACATTCCAATATATAAACAAATTTGATGTCATGTTTCACAGACAGTAACATTTTATGTTCAAGCTCTATTATGCACGACTTCACTCGGGCATGGTTGATGCATAGAGTGATTTGTTTTAAGAGCTTCCTAATAATTGATTATTCCCAAGGTAGGCCATTAATTTTGCGTATAGAAAGGAGAAACAAAAACTAATATAATACCCACTTCCTACATGATTTAGGGTGTCATCTTCCAATCGACCCATATTTAACCAACAAAACAGCTAAACAAGCATCATATATACTACTACTTCGTCATATCTTAGCCATTATATACAATTCCAACCAATCCATTGCCCACAGTCTCACAGATTCAATCTCTTGACTCTTGCCATACTTCCCCAACTCCACACATCAAAGCCCTTGAGAATATTAATTTTCACTCCTTACCTAAACAAAGGAAAACTGAACAATGAAGGAAATTCGTTTTCCACGAAAATCTTTTCCTTCAAAACAAACCGAGCCCTCAATCACATACCACCATTTCATTCATTCCCATTATCACCACTTAGTACCGGTTACCAAACGGGCCGTTAGATTTAATTAACTTTATTCAAATTCTAATGATTCATTGATACCCCCACAATCCATAACATTATCCAACAGGGCAAACAAGTCCAAGTATAGCATAATCCACAAAACAAGGTAGCAGTAATCTAAAGAGATCATTTTAAACACAATACATACAAAAATATCAGCTGAAACAAACAATTGAAATAAATAAATAAATAAAAAGTACCTGAAAACTAGTGCTTCTAATCTTGTCATCAGGCTTAGGATAGCTAGCTACAGCAGCTAGCAAGTCGACTACTACACCTCCACACCCTAACTGCCAAAATCAGCAACCAATAATATTTCATTTATTGAAGTAAATTAAGAAAAACAGAAAAATGGGTATTCATTAAAACTTACAATAATGCTATTTTCTGGAGTTGGAGAAACCGATGATGATGAAAACATTTTTACCCTGCAAAAAAATGGCAAGTATTATTTTTATGTTTATTAATTGAATTTATTTAGAGAAACAGCAAATGGGTATTAATTGAATGATTGGAAAAATGAAAGTGAAGCACTAATTAGACCTGGGAGAAGAAGTATGAGGTTGAGGAAAGAAATAATGGGGGAATTTGAGGGTGGTTTTGGAGAATGGATTTGTACATAAACTCATCATTTTGTTGAGCTTGTTGAGTTTCAATAGATGTCTCTTGAGTTAGTTAGTTTGCCATGTGCTAGTTTTTGAGATTTTAAAACGGTTAACAACCTTCAAAGTTGAAGTAATTTTTTAAGGAGTAATAATGTGAGGAATATTATCAAACAATTTAAATGGCATAATTGTAAATAAAATTAATTTGCAATTAAAAAAATTATATTTAAATATGTGGATCCATCTTTTTTAACCTTTCCTAAGCTTTGAGATGTTTTGTTAAACAAATCAATTTAAGTAAGTGGATTATGATGGGGGTGAAGAAATTGTGTGCTCGTCAGATGTGCAATTACTAAATATGATATGGATCAAATTATAGAGATAATTAGTTCATTTAATTGGGTCGTCCTTATACCGTTGCTAGACAGTACTAATGACCTTTGGACTTGAAGTACAACCCAAAGCCCAATTAAATGAATTTTATAAGGTCACACAAAGTAGTATGGATTGATGATGGAAAAAAATTGTGGCTTTATGTCATAAAACTGACCAATAGGAAAAGAGGATATTTTATGGGCTTAGCCTAATTATTATTGTAATCCCCCGCATTTTTAAGACCTTATATTATAATTTTATACGATTATAATATATAGTTTTATGAATTTCGGAAAATAAAGTTTATTTATATTTTATGGCTTAAAATAATTTATTTTACAAAAGGTTTTATTAGAAATAGTAATTATTTTTAAAGGAGGTTTTGAGTATTTAAATTTAATTTTCAAAAATAGCAAAAATAATTATGGGTTTTATTTTAATTATTTTCGGACCATATTAGGCCCAAAATGGGGTATTTTTGGTTTTCCAAGGCCCATAAATATTTTTATGGCCAAAATTATTTTTTTTAACTACCTAGATATTTTGTATCTTTTAGTTAGGATAAATTTCAGATTTTACAAAAGATAAACAATCCAAAATTATCCTACACAATTAGATCTTATCCAAAAAAAAAAATCAAAACTTTATCTTTTCACTTTGATTTGGCCGAAATTCCTTAAGCCCATATACCCATATTATAGCTCTCTGGTTCATCAAATTTTACTCTTTAAAACCCTCCAAAATCGAAAAAAAAGAAAGAAAGAAAAACCGCAGCAAAGTACACAAACACAAAAAAATAAAACTGCAGTTTTCCTCTTCGTGGAACTAACTTTGAGCCACCACCACAACCACCACACTTCACATCTGCCGCCACAACCACCACCACGTGACAGCCCTTGCTGCACTCTACCACCAGGTACCAAGATCCGCCACCCATGCAGCCACCAAGGTGGCCAAAAACCACCTCAAAGTAGCCCACTCACCATGGTTTTCGAAAATAAGAAAAAGAGAGAAAAAAATTATTTTTCCTTCCAAATTATTTTTAAAAAAATCGAAAAAGTGTTTCCCTAATGTTTTTCAGTAAATAAAAAGTGTTTTGATGTTTTCAAATTATTTTTAAAAATTAGTTTGGTAATTTTTATTTAATAGATTAGTTTATGTCAAAAATTGGATTTTTAATAAAACAAATCATAGAAATTATAAATAATCGAAATTTATGCACGAAAAATTATTTTAGAGGCTGTATATTAGTTATATAATGTTCATATGAGGTTAGTCGAATTTCTAATGGTATTTTTGTATTTTAATGCAAGGAGGAGAATTTTCCGAAGAGCAGTTTTAATTAAGAAGGAAATTTAGCGAGCAAGGTATGTGCGACATATCAAAGACCTAATAGCATGAAAACTTAGGTTTAGTATTATAGTATGTCGTGTTAAATTATTGGAGCAAGAAAACGATCATGCAAGCCCCCATGAATTTTATAGTGTTGAACCGAAAATCTGCTGGTTTATGTGTAAAATTTGTTATATGAGGTTAAAGTGTTGAAGTATGCTCGTAAAAATTATTTTAGACTTATTGTGATGTATGTGAAGTTGTGTTAAATTCTCGTACTTTAACATGAAGTATAGCATGGTCAAATAATTTTATTAGTCAGTTTTCAGTTTTGCGGTTTTTACCGAAAAATATTGTTTCAGAAGGTCTAAAGGTCGAATCTGACTATGAGATTATTTTTAATGTATTCCAGAAGCATAATATGAGTTTATAGAGTTGGTTTCGTCATTAAAAGGTTTTCCAATATTTTTAAATAATTTTTAGATTGGTTTTAGACAGATTGGACTGTTTTCAAAAATAAATCTTTTAAAAATATTTAAAACGTGAACTAAGGTTTCTAAAGGTTGTTACTGGTTAATAGGAGAATAAAAGGAATTATAAAATGGGTTTCACGACCTAGAGAATTTATTAGGTAATTAGCTTGGATTTTTAATTGTTTTATCGCTGGTTTTAGGGTTTCTAGTTTAAAATCTACTAAAATTCACATAGACCTTATCTAGCCACGAGATTTGGTTTGAGACTGTATTTTAGGCAGTAAAAGGTTTTGGAAAAGTGTTTTCGAACCTATTTAATTTTTAATAATTATTTTCAGATTTATTTCTATTTCTATTGCCTAGTTTTAAAACAAATGTTTTTCAAAAATAAATTTCTAGGAATAGAAGTTTCTAAAAATGTTTTCAAAAGTCATTTACTATTAATGGAAGGTTACTAAAAGAGGAAAGAGTCATTAACAAGTGTTGGTTAAGTGTTTGATGGTTTCTATGTTGTTTATGTATGTTTCGAAGTCTGACGGTGTATGTTTGACTTTTCGGTCGTGTTTTAAGTTATGTTTGAATTCTGGACAGTAGCTATATGAAGCTTTAATGTGAGGGTTAAGAGTCTAAAATGACATGTTTAAGTGTTTTGAAGTTTGTTCATGAGTTATAATGCTTCTATGCATGTTTTGAGCAAGTTTTGACCATAAGAGTCATGTTTACAAGACAAGTCAAAGTTAAATGCTTATTAAGTCAAAGTTAAATAAAGTCGAGTAAAGCAAAGTTAAGTAAACAATTATGAGCAAGTTATTTTTAAAGGAACGTGAGTACTCATTCAGGCCAAATGAGGTTACCATACGGGGGAGGTATGTATTGCCTTAACGCTGTACTTCCATAGTGGAGTGTGACGATGCTTCACTGTTTAGTTCTGGAATTCCAAAAGAGTTAAAGAGTTAAGTTTGGACATGGGGTGGATGGAGACCATGTACCACTGTTTTTGAAAGACTAGCTATCTTTCTGTTAGAGTTCGGATTGTACGGGGAGCGCTACCTACTTGGTTGACGACCGTCTTTCCAAAGAGCCCGTTCACGTTTCCTATATCCTTTTCGAAGCAAGAAGTTATAATCAAGATGAAGAATTTTGAACTTATGGGTCATGAGTCTTAATTTGGAGTGAGAGTCTTGTTATGTGTATTTTGTGTGCTATGTGTGTGTCTTCGTGTTGTTATGTTTCTGCTATGTTGTGCATACTCAGCAGTGGTTGCTGACACATATATATTTCCATGTTTTTCTTGTTCTGTTTGCTTGTTAAGCAGAATAAGTGCAGGTTGTTGAGCATATGCATGGTGAAGGGATTTTTCGAGAGGAGTGGATAATATTTGGTAGTTGTTTTGACTTTAGATTTTTCTAGTGGTTTGGAATAAGGGCCGTGATGGTTCCAAGTTGTTAATTTAATGTTTGACTTAGTTGTAAAGACTTCCGCTGTGAGTTGTTTGACTTTTATAAAATGGTTTTAGTAAAGTGTGTTGTTTTACCTTAGCCTTAGCGTTGCAATTAGTTTTCATAATTAGTTGTGACGTGGCGGTAACATGCTCAAGTTCCTCTTGTGTTTATAGGTTTGAGGTAAGTTAGAAAGTGAGGAATTTGGGGGTGTTACAGGTTGGTAGCCAGAGCTATAGGTTTTTCCAAAAAAATGTTTTGAAAATGATCTTCAAAATGTGTTTGCAAACACGGAAGTTTAAAGGACTAGGATTAAAAATTTGAAGTGTGAGAATGGGTAGACTTAGGATGGGCATTCCTGCATTTTGCATTTATGCATGTTTTTAAGTCTTGCTGCACGTTAAGTTGTTTTGTTGCTTGCTTGGGTTTTTTGTTGGGGTTTTCTTTAGGGATTTACGTTTGCTTTAAACCTGCAGATGTTGTCACCATCGGAATATAGTCTTCATAGGAGAGTTTATGATGATGCTAAGAGTTACTGTGATCGAATTGAGAGTTGGTGCAATTTCATGTACAATATGGGGATCCCAGGATCGAATTTACAAGCTTCAGTGATATGGTTGTTTATTAGGAATCTGCCAGATAGAAACCCTTATGTTGGGCTGAAGACTAAGTATCAGGATGTACTTCATGAGGATAGGACTCCAAATGTGGAGAAGTTTTCTGCAAGTGGGAAATGGTTGCCTGCAGTGGACTTTGTAAGAAGGGAAATAGAGCTAGCAGATAGGATTCATGAGTGGTTGACTGAGCCTCCAAGCCCACAGCATGAGGAAAATGAGACTGAAAATGAAGACCCTGAGGGAAATGGAAATGAGACTGGGAATGAGGAAAATGAAGATGGAAATGAAAATGGAAATGGAAATGAGGAAGATGAGGAAGGAGATCCAGAAGAGGAAGAAGACCCAGAAGAGGAAGAACAAAGTGATGACGATGATTTAGAGATTATTGAAAAGGAAATAGAAGTAATTGTGCTTAGTGACAGTGAAGATGAAGATGGACATGTAGAAGATGGAAGTGGGACTACTTCAGAAGATTTAACTAGAGGCATCAAGAGGGAACGAGAAGAGCCAAGTGAAGGACCAAGAACCAGAGTTAGAAGTCGCCTTGATCATTGAGGAATTTGAAGATTGCTTAGTTCTTTATGTTTAGAGTTGCTTTAATTCTTTTGACGTAATTAGAACTTCCTTAGTTTAAGTTTAAAATTTTTTTTTTAAGTTGTTGAAGTTTAATTAAACCAAGCGAATAATGGGAATAATTTTTTTTTTCTTTACATGTCTTCTCTTTTGCTCTTGTTTAGCTTCTTGTTTCTTTTGTTGTGGTTTCATGTTTTGGTGTTGTTGTTGTTAATTTGTTTGCCAAGCTGTTAACTAGTAATAGGGTATTGCACTTTGATGCAATAAGAGTTGAGTGTCTTTAAGTTTGAGGTTTTAGTGTGCGTTTTGTTCAATAGATGGCAAGGAACAATGGAAATGGAGAAGTTGCTGAATGTTTGCGGCAATTGATTGAGTTGTCAAGGACCAATCAGGAGGCTAACCGTAGGAATCAAGACCCTGCTGGGGAGATGTTTAGGGAGATAGCTAGGAGTAAGCCACCGGTTTATAGTGGTACTGAGGACCCTTTAGTGTTGGAGAACTGGATTAGGGAATTCGATAAGATTTTCCAAGCTCTTAAATGTCCGGATGACCTGAAAGTTGCTAATGCTGTATTTTACCTAAGAGAGGAAGCTGATATTTGGTGGTCACAAAGTGACGCAACTATGAGGGCTAGACCTAACTTTGGTTGGGAGATGTTTAAGGAAGTGATTCGCAATAAGTTCTATCCTGCGTTTCTGAAGAAGGAGAAGTCTAGGGAGTTTACTAAGCTGGAGATGGGGGACATGTCTGTGGAACAATATTACCACAAGTTTCTGGAGTTGATGAGGTTTGCACCGGATATTGTGCCAAATGAGGAGAAGAAGGCATATCATTTTGAACAAGGGTTGACATTGGAGTTGCAATCTCAACTTGCTGGAGAGCACTTCACTACTTTGGATGCGGTGTATGGAAGGGCTGCTCATCTATACAAGTTAGGTGAGAGAGCCAAGGCTGTAAAGGAAGGGAAGAGAAAGGAGCCAAGCCAAGCTAATGGAAACCAAAATAACTTCAATTACTTCAATAAGCGACCTAGGTTTGGTGGACAAAACAATCATAATCAGAGGAATGGAAACCAAAACTTCCAAAGGAATGGGAACTCAAACTTTCAGAAGAATGGGAACCCAAATTTCCAGCGGAACGGTAATCCAGGTGGAAAAATGGTAAGGACTGGAGAAAGGGTACATCACTGCACTCTATGCCCAAAGAATCATCCTGGAAAAGACTGTGAGGGAAATCTGGTGACTTGTCGGAACTGTGGCAAGCAAGGACATCGTGCTTATGAGTGTTGGAGTGGAAGCAATAACGGAAACAAGTTTGGAAACCGCTTCAATCAGAATAAGCAAGGAGGAAATTTCGGGAGGCCAATGAACAACAATGGGAGGTTCAATGGTGGAAATGCTGGAGGTAGCAATGGAAGCTTCAATAATCAGAATTACAATAAGGGAGCGAATGCTACAACTAATGCTGGAGGAGCTAATGCTGCAAACAAGAATGTGAATGGTATGAACACTGCTGGAGGACAAGCGAAGGGCAATGCGCCAGGAAAGATGTACAACATGAGCTACCAAGAGGCGGAGGATAATGGAGGAGTGGTAACTGGTACATTCTCTATTAACTCTATACCTGTTAAGACTTTGTTTGATTCCGGAGCTTCATATTCGTTTATATCTGGTAGTGCCATAGCTAGACTTGACTTAGGTAAACCTAGGATGGTGAATATACCGATTGCAATGCCAAATGGTGAGATCGTGACTTGTTCTAAGGTGTATGATGGTGTGAAAATTTTTATCGCTGGATGTGACTTTCCGTCGAGGTTGATTGAATTTGGATTAAAGGAATTGGATGTGATACTAGGAATGGACTGGTTGAGTAAGTATAAGGCTAAGATTGATTGTGAAGCGCAGAAGGTGACCTTGAAAAGTCCGAGAGGGGCTATGGTGTCTTATAGGAGGCTACCGAAGACAAAGGACATTAAGATTGTCTCGGCGATGAAAATGGTGAAGATGATAGCTAAGGGAAATCCACTATTCTTTTGTTGTGTGATGAACTTGGAGGGAGTTTCCGAACCAAGCGTTAACGACATAGAAGTAGTGAGAGAATTTCCCGATGTATTTCCGGATGAGATTCCAGGACTACCACCAAAGAGAGCCGTGGAGTTTACGATCGATTTGGTTCCTGGAACCGCACCTATTTCTAAAGCCCCGTATAGAATGGCACCTGCGGAGATGATGGAGTTGAAGACTCAATTGCAGGATTTATTGGAGAAGGGTTACATACGACCTAGTGCTTCCCCATGGGGCGCGCCAGTGTTGTTTGTAAAGAAGAAGGACGGAAGTATGAGGTTGTGCATTGATTATCGTGAGCTTAATAAGGTGACTATCAAGAATAAGTACCCATTGCCAAGGATTGATGATTTGTTTGACCAGTTGAAAGGGGCGACGACATTTTCGAAGATTGATTTGCGATCTGGGTACCATCAATTAGCAATTGCGGAAAAGGACATTCCGAAGACCGCATTTAGGACAAGATATGGACATTATGAGTTTACTGTGATGCCTTTTGGGTTGACGAATGCGCCAGCGATATTTATGGACCTTATGAACCGGGTATTCCATGAGTACTTGGACAAATTCGTAGTGGTGTTCATAGATGATATCTTGGTGTATTCGAAAGGGAAGGAGCAACATGCTGAACATTTAAGGACGATTTTGATGACATTGAGGGAGCACCAATTGTATGCAAAGTTGTCGAAGTGCGAGTTTTGGCTGGAGCAAGTGGCGTTTTTAGGACATATTATCACAAAGGATGGCGTTTCTGTAGATCCAGCTAAAGTCAAGGCTGTGAGTGAATGGCCGACGCCTAGGAATGTGACGGACATCCGAAGCTTCTTAGGATTAGCGGGATACTATAGACGCTTTGTCAAAGATTTCTCGAGGATAGCGAAACCTATGACGTCGTTGATGAAGAAGGAAAAGAAGTTTGTGTGGGATGAGAAGTGTGAGGAAGCTTTTCAGACGTTGAAAAGGAGTTTGACGACGGCACCTGTGCTTACATTACCGGAAGGTGATGATGGTTTCGAAGTCTACAGTGATGCTTCGAAGAATGGATTGGGATGTGTTTTGATGCAAAGGGGAAAGGTGATAGCCTACGCATCAAGGCAGTTGAAGCCGTATGAGGTGAATTACCCAACACATGATTTGGAGTTGGCAGCGATTGTTTTTGCGTTAAAGATTTGGAGACATTATTTGTACGGAGTGACGTGTAAGGTCTTCACGGATCACAAAAGTTTGAAGTATATCTTTACGCAAAAGGAGTTGAATATGAGACAAAGGAGATGGTTGGAGTTGATAAAGGATTACGATTTGAACATCCAATATCACGAGGGAAAGGCAAATGTAGTAGCCGATGCACTCAGTCGAAAGTCCTCGCATGGTGTGAATGCTTTGGTTATTCCGGAGCGACTGTGTAAGGACATGAGTAGATTGAGTCTTGAGATGGTCGACTACGGCGAAGTTGTGTCGAGGATTTGTGCTATGACTATTCAACCCACTATTTTCGATGAAATTCGCGAGAATCAAGATGGAGATATTAAGTTGGATAGGATAAAGCAGAAGTTAAAAGAAGGAAAAGCTGAAGGTTTTAAGATTCACGAGGATGGAAGTTTAAGGTACAAGGGAAGGTGGTGTGTACCGCAAAAGTGTGAGGATCTGAAACAAAAGGTGATGGAGGAAGGACATAACACTAAGTATTCTGTGCATCCCGGAGGGGACAAACTCTATAAGGATTTGAAGAAAGTGTTTTGGTGGCCGAGGATGAAGAAGGAGGTGGCAGTTTTTGTTTCGAAATGCTTGATTTGTCAGAAGGTGAAGTTTGAACACAAGAGACCTCAAGGAAAAGTTCAACCATTGGAGATTCTGGAGTGGAAATGGGATTCGATTTCGATGGATTTCGTAATCGGTTTGCCAAAATCAAGGACGGGAAATAATCAAATTTGGGTGATTGTAGATAGACTTACGAAGTCTGCAACCTTTATTCCAATGAAGGATAATTGGAAAATGACTCAATTGGCTAAGGCGTATGTGAAGCACGTGGTGAAATATCATGGAGTTCCAAGGAGTATTGTGTCGGATCGGGATTCGAGATTTATTTCGAACTTCTGGAAGGCGTTACAAGAGGCCATGGGAACTAAGTTGTTGATGAGCACTGCGTTTCATCCAGCGACGGATGGACAGACAGAAAGGACGATTCAGACGTTGGAAGATATGCTGCGAGCCTGTGTTTTGGAATTTCAGGAGAACTGGGAGGATAGTTTGGATTTGATCGAGTTTTCTTACAATAATAGTTACCATGCCAGTATTGGGATGGCACCGTTTGAAGCCTTGTACGGAAGGAAGTGTAGAAGGCCGCTATGTTGGTCGGATATCAGTGAGACGGTGACATTAGGACCGGAGATTATTCAAGAAACAGTTGATCAAGTGAGGCTGATTCAAGCTAAGATTCAAGCCGCACAAGATCGACAGAAAAGTTATGCAGATAAGAAACGACGAGATGAAGAATATGAAGTTGGGGAGAAGGTATTGTTGAAAGTATCACCTATGAAAGGTATAATGAGGTTTGGAAAGAAGGGAAAGTTAAGCCCGAAGTTTATTGGACCGTATGAAATTCTGGAGAGGATTGGGAAGGTGGCATATCGTTTAGCTTTACCCACGGAGTTGAGTCGAGTCCATAATGTTTTTCATATTTCTCAGTTGAAGAGGTACATCCCGGATAAGAGCCATGTTCTACAACCTGAAACCATAGAGCTAGATGAATCTCTGACTTTTGAAGAAAGACCTGTAAAGATTCTTGATTCGAAGGTGAGGAAAACACGGAATAAGGAAGTTAAGATTGTTAAAGTTTTATGGTCGAACCAAGATACAGAAGAGGCAACTTGGGAAGCAGAGGATGCTATGAAAGAGAAGTACCCCGATTTGTTTGCCGAGGTTAGTAGAGTTACGGGGACGTAACTCGATTTTTAAGGGGGGTAGAAGGCGATAGAATTTCGCGTTTCACAGTAGAGTTGATTGTTATTATGTAACTAAAATACAGCCAAAGCAAGACACAAAAGTTTCTATAACGTGCATTAAAAGTTTCGTAAGAGTTTCACGAAAAGAGTTTTGACAAAAGTTTTACATCAAGCAAAAGACTTTATAAAAGTTTTGAAAGAGTTTTACAAAGAGTTTTCGAGAAGCGTTTTTACTCGTTCCAAGTTTCGGGACGAAACTTCTTTTAAGGGGGGTAGACTGTAATCCCCCGCATTTTTAAGACTTTATATTATATTTTTATACGATTATAATATATAGTTTTATGAATTTCGGAAAATAAAGTCTATTTATATTTTATGGCTTAAAATAATTTATTTTACAAAAGGTTTTATTAGAAATAGTAATTATTTTTAAAGGAGGTTTTGAGTATTTAAATTTAATTTTCAAAAATAGCAAAAATAATTATGGGTTTTATTTTAATTATTTTCGGACCATATTAGGCCCAAAATGGGGTATTTTCGGTTTTCCAAGGCCCATAAATATTTTTATGGCCAAAATTATTTTCTAAATTATTTATTTTAACTACCTAGATATTTTGTATCTTTTAGTTAGGATAAATTTCAGATTTTACAAAAGATAAACATATCCAAAATTATCCTACACAATTTAGATCTTATTCAAAAAAAAAAAAAAAAAAATCAAAACTTTATCTTTTCACTTTGATTTGGCCGAAATTCCTTAAGGCCATATACCCTATATATAGCTCTCTGGTTCATCAAATTTTACTCTTTAAAACCCTTTCCAAAAATCAGAAAAGGAAAAAAAAAAGAAAGAAAAACCGCAGCCCAAAAACCGCAGCAAAGTACACAAACAGAAAAAAATAAAACTGCAGTTTTCCTCTTCGTGGAACCAACTTTGAGCCACCACCACAACCACCACACTTCACATCTGCCGCCACAACCACCACCACGTGACAGCCCTTGCTGCACTCTACCACCAGGTACCAAGATCCGCCACCCATGCAGCCACCAAGGTGGCCAAAAACCACCTCAAAGTAGCCCACTCACCATGGTTTTCGAAAATAAGAAAAAGAGAGAAAAAAAATTATTTTTCCTTCCAAATTTTTTTTAAAAAAATCGAAAAAGTGTTTCCCTAATGTTTTTCAGTAAATAAAAAGTGTTTTGATGTTTTCAAATTATTTTTAAAAATTAGTTTGGTAATTTTTATTTAATAGATTAGTTTATGTCAAAAATTGGATTTTTAATAAAACAAATCATAGAAATTATAAATAATCGAAATTTATGCACGAAAAATTATTTTAGAGGCTGTATATTAGTTATATAATGTTCATATGAGGTTAGTCGAATTTCTAATGGTATTTTTGTATTTTAATGCAAGGAGGAGAATTTTCCGAAGAGCAGTTTTAATTAAGAAGGAAATTTAGCGAGCAAGGTATGTGCGACATATCAAAGACCTAATAGCATGAAAACTTAGGTTTAGTATTATAGTATGTCGTGTTAAATTATTGGAGCAAGAAAACGATCATGCAAGCCCCCATGAATTTTATAGTGTTGAACCGAAAATCTGCTGGTTTATGTGTAAAATTTGTTATATGAGGTTAAAGTGTTGAAGTATGCTCGTAAAAATTATTTTAGACTTATTGTGATGTATGTGAAGTTGTGTTAAATTCTCGTACTTTAATATGAAGTATAGCATGGTCAAATAATTTTATTAGTCAGTTTTCAGTTTTGCGGTTTTTACCGAAAAATATTGTTTCAGAAGGTCTAAAGGTCGAATCTGACTATGAGATTATTTTTAATGTATTCCAGAAGCATAATATGAGTTTATAGAGTTGGTTTCGTCATTAAAAGGTTTTCCAATATTTTTAAATAATTTTTAGATTGGTTTTAGACAGATTGGACTGTTTTCAAAAATAAATCTTTTAAAAATATTTAAAACGTGAACTAAGGTTTCTAAAGGTTGTTACTGGTTAATAGGAGAATAAAAGGAATTATAAAATGGGTTTCACGACCTAGAGAATTTATTAGGTAATTAGCTTGGATTTTTAATTGTTTTATCGCTAGTTTTAGGGTTTCTAGTTTAAAATCTACTAAAATTCACATAGACCTTATCTAGCCACGAGATTTGGTTTGAGACTGTATTTTAGGCAGTAAAAGGTTTTGGAAAAGTGTTTTCGAACCTATTTAATTTTTAATAATTATTTTCAGATTTATTTCTATTTCTATTGCCTAGTTTTAAAACAAATGTTTTTCAAAAATAAATTTCTAGGAATAGAAGTTTCTAAAAATGTTTTCAAAAGTCATTTACTATTAATGGAAGGTTACTAAAAGAGGAAAGAGTCATTAACAAGTGTTGGTTAAGTGTTTGATGGTTTCTATGTTGTTTATGTATGTTTCGAAGTCTGACGGTGTATGTTTGACTTTTCGGTCGTGTTTTAAGTTATGTTTGAATTCTGGACAGTAGCTATATGAAGCTTTAATATGAGGGTTAAGAGTCTAAAATGACATGTTTAAGTGTTTTGAAGTTTGTTCATGAGTTATAATGCTTCTATGCATGTTTTGAGCAAGTTTTGACCATAAGAGTCATGTTTACAAGACAAATCAAAGTTAAATGCTTATTAAGTCAAAGTTAAATAAAGTCGAGTAAAGCAAAGTTAAGTAAACAATTATGAGCAAGTTATTTTTAAAGGAACGTGAGTACTCATTCAGGCCAAATGAGGTTACCATACGGGGGAGGTATGTATTGCCTTAACGCTGTACTTCCATAGTGGAGTGTGACGATGCTTCACGGTTTAGTTCTGGAATTCCAAAAGAGTTAAAGAGTTAAGTTTGGACATGGGGTGGATGGAGACCATGTACCACTGTTTTTGAAAGACTAGCTATCTTTCTGTTAGAGTTCGGATTGTACGGGGAGCGCTACCTACTTGGTTGACGACCGTCTTTCCAAAGAGCCCGTTCACGTTTCCTATATCCTTTTCGAAGCAAGAAGTTATAATCAAGATGAAGAATTTTGAACTTATGAGTCATGAGTCTTAAAATGGAGTGAGAGTCTTGTTATGTGTATTTTGTATGCTATGTGTGTGTCTTCGTGTTGTTATGTTTTTGCTATGTTGTGCATACTCAGCAGTGGTTGCTGACACATATATATTTCCATGTTTTTCTTGTTCTGTTTGCTTGTTAAGCAGAATAAGTGCAGGTTGTTGAGCATATGCATGGTGAAGGGATTTTTCTTCGAGAGGAGTGGTTATTATTTGGTAGTTGTTTTGACTTTAGATTTTTCTAGTGGTTTGGAATAAGGGCCGTGATGGTTCCAAGTTGTTAATTTAATGTTTGACTTAGTTGTAAAGACTTCCGCTGTGAGTTGTTTGACTTTTATAAAATGGTTTTAGTAAGGTGTGTTGTTTTACCTTAGCCTTAGCGTTGCAATTAGTTTTCATAATTAGTTGTGACGTGGCGGTAACATGCTCAAGTTACTCTTGTGTTTATAGGTTTGAGGTAAGTAGAAAGTGAGGAATTTGGGGGTGTTACAATTATAATGTGATTATAAATAATGGGAATTATGTGTTTTTATCCGAGAGATAGAAAAACTAATAACCTAATTACAAAGTCAATAAAAATATTCTTTCTCTTTTCTTTTTGTACGTGGTTTTGCATTCCAACAAAGAGATGTCTTTTGCTTCTTGTTCCAACTACCATTGGTGGTAAATCAATTTGTATTTGTGGACTGAATAGAGGAGCAGCGTTTAAGACTCTAATTTCCAGTGTTTGTAGTACTAGTATTCGTGAATCTAAACTATTGTGTGATCCTTTAATTGTTATACATGATGATCTTATTTTAGATGTTAAGAATTTGATTCTTGAAATTCCGCTAAGTGCATCAAAATTCCTATAGTGATATTAGTTAGCCTCTTGTATAATTTTACAAGTCATAATAATTTGATTATTTTGATTTCCATGATGTTATTTTTTTTAATTCAATTAAGAGGGAAACAAATTAATTATAGTTCAATTATCATGTTTTAATGAAGACTAAAGTTTGGATATAATTAAATTGTTTAATTGCTCAATTAACAATATTAAATTCAATTTTTTTTATTATTATTTACGCATAAATATGGTTCTTCTGATATGAACCCTAATTGCAACTTGCAAGTTCATCTTCATTTCTTTAATTCAATGTGATTGAATTTGCTATTATGCTCCACGAATCGCTCGTTTTTGGCTGAATTACTCTCTTTTTGCTTAGTTTTTCCACTTAATTTTTGTTTGATATTGTTCATACTTAAATACCCCATATTTTCGAATATGATTCGAATTTTGCCCCATAATTGTTTTTGATTTTGATCGAATTTTTTTTTCTGCCTAAATTTTCATAAAATTTGTTTGAATATCTAGCTTGAATCTCCTTTATTCTTTGATTATTGATTCGAAAATCTGCCCCAATTAAATTAATTCGAATTAAAACCCTATATTTCAATTCGAAACCCTAGTTTTAAAATTGATTTGGGATTTTCGAACTAATCATTGAATTGAACATAACTGTTGTGTTATTGAATTCAATTCGAACCTAATTGAATTATGCAATTGTTGTATATTTCGATTTCAATTAAAAAAAAAAAAAAAAACAAAAACAAAAAAACAAAAAAACAAAAAAAAAAAACAAATTTTCGGAAGGGAGAAACCACGGGTGGGTGGTTGAGCCATAGTGGCTACTCCACAAAAGGTTCGAGAGGGAGGCGAACAAGATGGGCGAAACACTTGGACGAAGACGGATGACGGTTCGCATTTGGGCGTGGGTGGGTTTTGGGGTAGCACCACAGGCTGCAGTTTTAGCGTGGCTACGTTTCATGGTGTTTCGTGGCTAGGGGTGCGCTCGACGGCATGGCTGGGGGTATTCGATCGTTGCCGGCGTGCTTGAGTTGAGGAGCGAAGGCTAGAGCGATTCGGCATAGGTGGTAGCCATGGTAGTTGCACCTTGGTGATGGTGGTTGCAAATTTTTAATTTAATAAAATTAGTTTTATTAACTATTAATAATAGTTTTATTAGTTGGTTGTTATGAAAATATTGTGGACTCCTGTTACAAGCGTAGTATTCATTAAGCATTGTATCCATTGGATGTACCCCTTAGTAATGATGTACCTTTTGGATCTTTATACTCATATATATATATATATATGTATATATGTGTGTGTAATATGACTATGTAATAGGATATACATATGAAAGTTTTCATTCTACACATCAATCTATCTGTGTGATTACTTTATTCTCTCGTTCTTTTTTTTCTATATTCATAATACGTTATTAGCACGAAATCTCTTTCAATTTTTCTTATGTTCATAATAATGAAAAAATACAATCTGATTAAGGAGATTGGACATGCAAGCAGTAAAAGGATGATGAGTTTTTCTCAAATTAAATTTTAAGACAATCAAGTAAGAAGTTTCTTATTTT
This sequence comes from Suaeda aralocaspica, assembly GCA_016808085.1. Classification (NCBI taxonomy): domain Eukaryota; kingdom Viridiplantae; phylum Streptophyta; class Magnoliopsida; order Caryophyllales; family Amaranthaceae; genus Suaeda; species Suaeda aralocaspica. The sequence continues at coordinate 753,790 of PYUH01000425.1, read as the reverse complement.
ATGTTTTGGTAATTTAAGGTCCAATTATTAATAGTTTTTCTTTTTCCAGTCATAATCATATGGACGTATTTTATCGATAAAGTTTTAATTATAATTTGAGAATTGAAGTGATATATGCATGTTTTAGTAGATTTTGTATTTGGCTTTAATTCAGTGCATGGGTTAACTATTTTGTTTGCATGTATGCATGGTTAAATTTTCTTCATCATCTTGTTGATAAATTTTTGTCAGTTATTTTTATTAGTTTGGTGAAGTAATTGCTGATGTTCATGTATGTGAATAGCCGATAGTTGACTTCATTATTTGATACCGAGTAACTTTCATGTTGGGAATGTTGTTTGAACAACAAAGTTGAATTTATGTGTAGTGCATGAAAAGTTGCAAGCAATATGAAATGGTAAAGTAGGTAGTTATCTTATTTTGATGCATTAATGTAAAGCCCATCATCAATTAGACAATCAGAATGTATTACTTAGCTTGCACATTATATTATATGCAAATATGCAATGCATAATTATTATGCTTTTATTTTGTTTAATTATCATTCTTTCAGTACTTATCCTGATGTTAGATTTGTAAAGCATTTTATGATCATTTTAAGTTCTTCAATTTTTCTTTCTTGAATTAGATTGATAATCAATATCATATAAACTACGTTCTTTAACAATCAAATTTTACACACTTATAAAATTGATTTTATATTAAATATGTTGTCTTAGGATGAATAATCATGTTGACATTTCAGTATCGAATATCTAGTGCATATCATGGTCTATGTTATACATCATTTCTCAGCTTTGTTTGGAAGACACATTACAATATATGGTGACTATATGTCTATATATTTTCATAAATTTATTTTTATTTTTATTTTTATTTTTATTTTTATTTTTGTAGGAAATTATATATGTGAATGATATACTGTACATCAATTGTATAAATAATTAAAAGGTAACGAAGGTTAAGGAATTTTTGCCTTTATAAGTAAAGGCATAAATGTTCAAGGGGTTTATTTTTATAAACAAATAACAAGACCTTTTTATATTTTTTTATGATGGTTTTTTTCATAATATTGTTTTTTGTGATATTAAAGAAAAAAAATTAGTTGTATAAATGTACATATAGGATATAACTCCTCAATATATGTGACTTGTATTAAGTTGTCCTACAGACACTTTACAATATCTATACAGTGTGATTATGTACTCCATATTATAGATTATTTATGGTTTCTGTATACTCAATTCCTTGAAGTAAATGTGTTATTTATCCAAAATGAAAAATAAAGTATAGATAAAAGATCAAGATCATGTGATGGAAAATAGTCATGGTTGGCCACCGAAAATGGTTCAGATTTTATTATCACATAAGCTATAACACCACCCGAAGTGGATAGTTGATTAATTAGCAAAGAATATTTTTATTCATTAAAATTTTAATATTTCTTGATAAATTTCTCCACCAAAAGTGGAATTATTGATATTAGATTTATGAAAATCAAAGGATAAGGAAGAAACATGAGCAAATATATATGCCTAAAGTATGGGTCACTTGTATTGTGTGTCATACATTATAAATCATCTCGTTCTAAATTTTATGCAACCATAACGTATGTGTTTAAATAAGACGACACATATGAACTTGATTTTGGATTCTTAATTAGCATTTACAAATCTTTCCCAATGAAAAATAAAGGTCTCATTTTTAGAAAAATATCATTGTTTACTATAATCGAATAATTTTTTTTTGTAGAAAGATGGAGAAAATAATTAGAATTGGTTTATAAATATCAATATACCCAAAAAATTTTGTTTTATCACCTCACAAAAGTGTAAGTATGTAAGAAAATTGAGATAACTAACTATTCTATTTTCTAAAATAAATTTATGTTTTTGAAAATTTGAACATTATATATGAGTGGTTTCTAATGTAATGTTTATTTAAATTATTTTTATGATTTCAAGAAATATGCTTGCTTTTTGGTAATATTTGCAATCTTATATGTTGGATTTAGACAATTTCTTACAAATTTTGAATTATACTTAAATTTAAATAACTATTTTATTCATTACATTTCCTTAAATGTGATATATTTTCCTCTCAAATACAAATGATGCAGAAGGGTGTTCATATTATATTGGATGCATGCTATGTATTGTGTAGTACAAATGAGAGATGATCAATGTATATAATTTAAGATTGTATGAATATATTTTTCATAAAAGGTTGGTTATGTCACAATTGCACAAATCAGGGGGAGATAAGTATTTTAAGTTTCAAAATGATAACATGTACGTTGTTCTATTGGGTTTAAGTGTTAATTCAAACACTTCATTGACTAATTTTATGAACACAACCATGGAATGAATTGTTTTAATATCATCCTGAAGATGAATATATATCGACGTGTACCCAAAATTGATTAATACTCCAGAAGAGTATAAATTATCTCCTAATAATATGCATTTGGTCTTGCCGTAAGAAAAAGACTTGTTAATGTATGTCCATATATTTTGCATCTAGTATGTTTTGTTTACATTGTGATCACAAACTTTCATTAAAGTAACAAGAAGTTAAATGGTAAATGATTTATAAGATGAGATGAATTTTAGGCCATCCGGGTTATGCTTACCCGTATTGCTCAAGAACCTCTAGTTTCTCGTAAATTAATTACAATTGTGCTGACGTTTTGATACTACCTCAAATTAAAGTTTATATACTTATATACTATTGAATGGTTATTATGAGAGGCAAGACACAAAAATGAGGTTGAGTTGTATTTGATTGTATTGATAATAAGCTTGTTTGCATAGAGAAATAAGAGCTACAAATGTAAGTTTGGCCTATTTTAATGCATATATTTTGGTGACCCAAAGTTCAGTGTGAAATTCGAAATAATAACATGTGACTTACAAATTTTTTCTTGATTAGGGCAAGATTAGGTCACCACAACAATAAAGTAACATATGAAAATGAAAAACACTGCACTACATATTAATACTCCCATGGATATCATTCTCCAGAAGAGAACAATGCTTGTGAATAGTGATTGTGAAGTTTGTAAAGGAAATGATGTTGCCCTTATTATATGAGATTGACAATATTTTCCCAACTTAGGGGGGAGTATGCTTGGAATAAGTTGGCAAAATTACCATAAAATTTTAATTATTTGAAATAATTCCCAATGGTAATGGTTTGAAACGTATATAATTAAGCCAACTTTTGTATGTATGATACTAAGATATTAGAGGTGATCATGAGCCAGGCCAGGCCACACATAAACAATGGAGCTCAATAGTCGGGTCAAGCCTAGGTTTGAGCCCGTCCTTTGATCAGCTCTACAAGATATATTGTGCATAACTTTAATTTTAACGATTTGAATGTATATTATTATGAACCATCGAGTGGTGTCGAGTTATATATTGGCTATAGTGATGTTATGTATCATACATTGACATTAAGATCAGACCTTGCACATATCGATTTTATTTTATTTAAAATTGTACACCTGAAGTGTGTATGATATAAATCGGTTCCAACAAAATGATATGATGCATGAAAGGGTAAGATATAGTGCAGTCGGTATTCTTGAGAAATGACGATGATGAAATGAATATATGAGAATTTTCTAATGAAAAGAATATCTGAAATTTAATAAATGGCCTACAACTCTACAAGAATACTAATGGTACCAAGAAGTACGGAATGGAATACATAAATTATGTGTTTTTCGGATATCATTGATCAAAGGCATGCATGTGAAGTTTATATATATATTGATGAAATAAGGAAAGTTTTCGATATCAGTGTCTATGGAACCGATGTGATTTGCATATGCAATTAATAAGCAATGGGCATATGAATTGGGGGTTTTATATAAGTCCATTGTCAATCCGTGCGATTTGAAATAATTTTGACTAAAAGAGCTCATAGACCAGAAGTCCAACAAATTTAATGATTTTCGAAAATCCACACTATTGTACAGTCTTATATTTTTTTAGTCTTTTGTCATCTTATATGCATGTGTAGTTATTAAGTATTTGCATCATTCATAATATCATTCTTTTAGCAATTTATGGCTGAATGGTTTCCTTTCATTTATTTATTTTATCCTACATTTCTACATTCTCTATACTTTCCATGTATTCAACAAATATTATTATGATGCAAGGGAAGTATATATTTCTCAACAAGCACTAAAAGGCAAGACACTTTCAGTGGAGAATTTATAAGAGTAATTTGTTACTTTGTTGTTTTTTCTTACTTAAATGATTTATGAGGAATGTTTCACAACGGCATATGATGGATAGCCTAAATAAATTTTGAGGTTCTTGAAGTACATGCATTGCACATATGCAAGTAAATGTCACCTTGATATTCAGATAATGTCGTTCACAATATTGATGATATTTCTCTATACTCTAGAAGAGTGTTCGTTGACATTTATTTCAACTTAAAATTAAGTATTTGATGAGTGCAATTATTATTTTTGAAGTTTAATTATGGTACTATGGTCCAGAGGAACGATAATACGAGTATATAAAGCTGCACTGATATTATTTATTTGAGCGTATGTACAAGTATGACATATGATGTAATACCTCCCAAAGAAGGTACATGCAATAATTAATTAATTAACTGAATGTTTATATTTCATATATGGAATAAGAAGAAAAATGCCAAATTACTGCAATGCATATCTAAAGATAGTTTCTCAAAGAGAATAATAAAGAATGAATTGTTAAACTTCAGACACGATTTCAGAGAAATAGTTAATTATATAAGTATTTTGCATATTCTTTCCACTATTATTTGACAGGTTTTTTATAAAGGAGCTCTCAACCACTACATTCAAGAAGTTAGTTCATGAAACTGAATTATGTTGACTTCAAAATCTCCATTGATGTATTCGTGAGGGGAAGTAATAGCGCACTGCACTCTTTTTCCCTTAACCATGGTTTTTCCCGTTGGGTTTTTCCTGGAAAGGTTTTTAACGAGGCAGCATCCATGCGCATAGTTATAGGCATTAGATTTTTTAGGTAATAGTCGTCTAAGGGGGAGTGTTATGAAAATATTGTGGACTCCTATTACAAGCGTAGTAATCATTAAGCATTGTATCCATTGGATGTACCCCTTAGTAACGATGTACCTTTTGGATCTTTATACTCATACAAATATATATATGTATATATATATATACATATGTAATATGACTATGTAATAGGATATACATATGGAAGTTTTCATTCTACACATCAATCTATCTGTGTGATTACTTTATTCTCTCGTTCTTTTTTTTCTATATTCATAATATTAGTAAAATTGTTTTATTAACTAATAAAACAAAATAAAACTTTGTTAATAATAATAATAAAAAAAAACAATTTTATTTGTTAATAAAATCAAATATGGTTTGATCTTTTGAAATATTTTGGTTATATTGAGCAAATAATTCCAATGTTGATGATAATTTACTTTACATAATTTGATTATGCTATAATTAGTTGAGATAATTGAATTAAAATAATTTTTTGGCTAGTATTTAGGATAGAATCTCTTAAATTTGTTAGGAAAATATTATTTTGAATAATATGTAATATTTCTTAATTTTTTAAACAAATAATATGTGATATTAATAGCATACAAAAGGATAATATCTAATCAATCACCGTGATATGTATAGATAGCAAATCACATGGCACTTTCGTAAATAAGTAGAAAACTTTATTACCAAACTACCCCTTAAAGTGCATATAAAAAGACGACCTTACCCCTGAATTTCTAACATATTACCCCAAAATGCCATTGTGATATGCAAAATTACATATCACAATGATTTACTGGTCAGCCCTCGGAAATTGATTCTTCTTACCAAAAATAAAATATGTGATATTTTAAGTTTGATAATGGATAATATGTGATATTACTTAGTCACCAATTATGAAATATGGAATTTTTTTTTGGATGATTGCCTTAACTTTGATATTAGATATGTTTTATTTTGGCAAGCATGATCATATGTTTTATTTTTTAGCATTTTATATTTGGTATTGTGATGCTATAGTTAATGACTAATATGGCCCAAAATAAGTTAGAAAATACGCGCGATCTGCGTATCGTGATGTATTTTTGTAACTCAAATGCGGTATGCGTACCGTCAAGTATTTTAGTAATTTAAAGTTTTAAATTTGAATTATTGTAAATACTTGTAATCCAAGAAGAAGTCTATGGCGTTCAAATGAAGATGAAATCCTATGAAGAGTTCAAGAGGAAGATCATGAGGATTAGATCATTAGGATTAGGGGCCATACTAGATTAGTAGATCATATTTTCTTTTATTTATTGCATTTTACCATGCATGTTTTATTTATTATTGTTATCTTTTATGCGATATGAGTTCACTTGCTAAAATTACAACAAAATAAATTTAGGTCCCTTAAAGCAATCTTGAGCTTATATGCCTACCCAAATTAACACCTATGAATCCTTAGTTTAAAATGATGGGTTTGTCTAAGCAAAGTGTCATTTCAAACTTAGGATAATACGGGTAATTTCATGAAGAAGATTACATGTTATTATGGTTATGCTCAACTAAATTATCAAAAGGCAAAGTTTTGGATTTAGAAGCATAGAGATAAGTTTAGAACATAAGATGTTACTTATCAACCAAGAATTATAATTGTTATAATTATTAAAGGAGTTTATTTACCTTGAAAATATGACTTAAGGGCAGGGCCCAAGTCCGCTTATGTTACATTTTTTGGGATCTTGGAATCATTATTTCATGAACAAGGGACAAATTAAAATTGATTTAAGTGAAATAATGTTAAATAGCTTATATTTGATGAAATAAAGTTATTTAAGTTTTAGCATAATATTAACTCTTGCATATATTGTAACACCCTGGTTTTCTCCTTCCTAAAACTACTAACATTTCCGGAAAACATTTATAAAATAATCGAGCCCCAACTACTTTAGAAAACCAAAGCATTACCGCCACCGTGAAAACGGCTAAGGCATTTACCAAAGTACTACAGCGGAAGACTTAACTTTTAAAAACAAACCAAAACAACTTAATTAAAATAAACTTCAAAACCAAATCCCATGATACTTTATAACAACTTGGAACCGACATAACGGCCCTTCAAACCAAATAATATTTAATATCTTTAAAACAACGTTAATCCATCATGATATAATAAATAGCATAATAGTCACTTAATTTTTAAGCAAATACTAAAACAACATTCTCAAGCTTCACTCAATCCCAGCATGATCGACTAGATGCCCACCTGAAACCTGTTGCTTACTCTTTATTCAAGACTTCTACTCGCCATAATAAATGGGTCGTCGTAGGGCCAAACAAAGATTAGCCATGCACACAAAGCACGTAATCAGCAAAGCTGAGTACATAAGCATTAAAGACAATGCAACACACTAGCATGAGTAATCCTAGGCAAGAGCATCAAAGTAAAACATCAACCATACCTTTACCACAATTGCAACATCATAAGACTCTAAGACTCTTACTTCAGAATTAATTATTATATAATTGGATTTCGCATCGAACGGGCTCCTTCCTATAAAATAAATAATTGCCCAAAGGGCACCAACTTGGGAGCAACTCCAAGAAGGTATTACTATGCCACCTAGTGGCGGAATTCCAGCGCATATAAGATAAAAATCTAAAAATAGAAGTACAACGTCTTGTACCCCTAACTAGGAGTTGAATCCTCTGTTAGACAACTCCCCCCACTGTTCATACTCAAGGTATATACGTTCCAAGAGTTTTGGTGCGAATCCTCTTTCACTTTACGTGATTAACCATTTTATAACTTGTGATGACTCTCACATAACAAACATCATAACATGCATAACATCACACAACATTTCATAACATAACATGACATGAACACCATATTAATTATCTTCATTAATAAGTGAACATATTTTATTCCTTTTATTAATCCTCTCTAGACCACACATTAACTGTGAGTGGTTAATTACTTCCTTAACAGTCCACACATAAACTGTGAGTGGATAACTTCCTTTACTAGTCCACACATAAACTGTGAGTGGATAATAATAATAAATTGCTCAATTACTACTAATCATGTGAATAAAATTCACTAACTCTTCTTTGCTCAAAATATTTAATAACATAATCTTTCATGCTCATTTTTGACTACTAGTCAACTTCTTTTATTAAACATGCATTCCAAACATCCTTGATGTTATTATTAATAATATATATATAATAGAATGCATAAATAAATACTCATGGATTATCATGTAATCATGCATACTTGAACATGCTCATATAAGTCAACAAAAGTCAACAAGAGTCACATAACATACTTCATATCATATAGTTTCTAACATGAAACTTATATATTCAATCTACTACTAGCATGATCCTAGCATGATATTCTACTCATGAATCTTTAGTACTTACGTACCTTGTATAATAGCGGTGATTCGCCACTACTTCTAGAACTCACTTGATTCGAATCCTCCTATAAAACATAAGAGGAAAACTATATAAGAAAAACCTCTTTGACTAAACTTTACAGCAACTCTAAACTACTTTTTACTAGTGGATAAACATCCATAACCTTCCTTACTATGTCTCTATTCAATTCCATAACTTGTCTCTTTATTTTTCTTTTCGAAAACTTCTATTTTTCATTACTTTCCAAAAATGGCAGCTTTACTTTAATTATTTCAAGCCTCTTAAAACCTCTTTAAAACACTTATTTTTGCATAAAAACACCATATTAATATCCTTATAGGTTTATGGTTCGATTCTATGCATTAGAATTTAATTTGGAAACTTGTAAGTAATAACACTTAATTTTACTTCTTATAAACATGCCTTAATAAAAATTACAGCATTATTTATTTAATTAAAAATCCTTTTAGACCTCTCTAAACTTCATGAAAAGCCCTAAAAACAACATGGATTGATCATATAATGTAATACTTAACTTATATGATTAATTCATGCTAATTACATACTTTAAAACATTAATTATGAATTTTATAAAATCTGGACAGCTTATAAATCATACTTAAAATCATCTTTAAACTTCATAAATCATACTAAAAATATATGTAGTGATCATAGATTTCATATATGATCATACTAGCGTAATATGAACACTTAAAACTTGTTTTAACATGTATTTAACAAATTTTCAGATTTGTTTTAATACTTTAAATTTGTTAAAAACCAATCTAAACATCATAATTTAATCATACAATCATATATAATTAAACTATGATCATACCACTTCAATCTAGATCATAAAAATAATTTAAAACAATAAAACTTCATACTTTCTCAAACCCTAATTAAAATTTCATGATCAACTTTTTAAATCTATAATTACAAATCATAAAAACATGATTATAAATCATAAAACATTACTAAAACATGATCATAAACATAATTTATAAAACATGCTTAAGAATTAAATTAAATTA
>PYUH01000425.1:720073-732306 GCA_016808085.1 Suaeda aralocaspica | reverse complement strand
AGAGGGGGGGGGGGGGGGGGGGGGGGGGGGCTATTACTTCTACTATCCAAATGAGTGAAAAATGTTTGTTGCTGGAAATGGTGTCTTTTTGGAAAATAGTTTATTTCCAAAAGGTCAAGTGGGAGAAATGTGTCTCTCGAAGAAGTTCAAGACGAGCAATAGATGGACGTGGTTCACATCATGTCAGATTGTTGTGCAAAACTCTCTAGTTGCAGCTCCGCGTAAGTCGAGTATACCATGGGCTCCATCAAAGAAATATCTAGATTTCATATGGACTAAGAGTTCACAGATTCTAATTTTAGAAAGTGAAGAACCTACTACTTACAAACAAGCTATGATACAATGAGTGAAGACTCCAAAAATGGCTCATTGCCATGAAATCTGAGATGGATTTAATGTTTGAAAATCAAGTTTTGAACTTGGTTGATTTGCCAAATGGGATCTCACCCATTAGATGCAAACGGATTCTCAAATTGAAAACAGACGATGGAAACATAAATGTTTTCAAGGCAAGGTTGGTCGCAAAAGGTTTCAAACAAATTCATTGTATTAACTGTGATGAAACTTTTTTTCACCAGTTGCTATATTGAAATCTATCAGGATAATCCTAGCAGTTGCAGCTCATTATTATTATGATATTTGGAAAGTGGATGTCAAACCGTGTTTCTAAATGGTTTTTTAACAGAGGATGTGTATTATATGATACAACCAGAAGGTTTTGAAGATCTAAATAATCCTAGAGAGAGGTAAGCAAACTTCAAAAGTCCATTTATGGATTGAAGCAAGCATCTTGGAGTTGGAATCTTCGATTTGATGAGCCAATCAAACAGTTTGGTTTTCTTAGAAATAAAGAAGAATCCTATGTGTATAAGAAAACTAGTGGGAGTAATGTAGTTTTCTTAGTCTTGTATGTGGGTGACATACTTCTCATTAGAAATGATGTTCCTATGCTAATATCAATAAAAGATTGGCTTAAAAGTGTTTTCTCTATGAAAGACCTAGGAGAGGCATAGTTCATTTTAAGAATAAAAATCTATAGAGATAGATCGAAATGCTTATTGGACTTACTGAAGAGACTTATGTTGATAAGGTTCTTGCTAGATTCAGTTTGAAAACTCCAAAAGAAGCTTTATTCCCATGCAACATGGCTTAATACTTAGCAAGGCACAACGTCCATCAAGTCTTGATGAGCTTAAGCGAATGAGTTCAATTCCTTTTGTTTCTGAAATGGAAGGTGTTTGGATTAAAGTATGCATGGTACACACTGATAAGAATGTAGCTGATCCGTCGACTAAACCACTCCCAAAGCCAAAGCATGAGAGTCATACTAAAGCACAGTGGTGAATGAATATGATTATGAATTATGAAACATTGTTCCTGATTTTGAAACTTGATATTATGCTTATTTATTTGAAATTTCAATTTCAAATATCAGTTATTTAATCTTGGTTTGGTATTAAATAAAATGACCAAAAGTATTTTGTGATATTCAATAGGTTTATCAAATATGTGATTTGGTAATTGAAACCCTATTTAGTGAACTGAATTCACTTGTTACTTTATTATCCCTGGCTTAAGTCATTAATTTGGACATAAATGACTTGTTTAAATGAATAGTATGTAAGTTGATTGATAGTGCAGTTTCAAGGGCTATTGAAACATAGAGATGTTTAATCAATTACATAGATGTGTATTGTGAATGTATATTGGATTGACCTACTTGAAATTCTATAGAGTGTTTTAAATTTCATTGATGTCATATTTAGTGGATTCCTTAGACATGAGTATAACACTACAATCATGCAATGATTAGTATGTTTTTAACATTGTCAAACGTCGCGCCGTAAAAGGAGATTATAAAGGCAATGATTGGAACTGCTAAAAGTTGAGTGGGAGTTTTGGTTCAACATGATTGGATAAGTCCTCCTAATAAAGTTAGGATTGGTGTCTTAGGCCTCTTGAAGAGGGAGAATTGGAAAATGCATGGTCGTGTTCAAATGGATTAGGATTAATCATTTGTTTAGCGATTCAAATTTGGATTTCAAGAAATGATTTGAGTATAAGTTTGATCACGACATAGAGATGCAATCACACAAATCAAATCAAACATTAAGAGACTTAAGGAATTTGAAGATTGCACACTTGTCTCGGACAAGTGGAGATTGAAGGAATTGTGTCCTAGTCAGATGTGCAATTACTAAGTATGATATGGATCAAATTATGGAGATAATTAGTTCATTTAATTGGGTTGTCATTATACCGTTGCTAAACAGTACTAATGACCTTTGGACTTGAAGTACAACCCAAATCCCAATTAAATGAATTCTATAAGGTCACACAAAGTAGTTGGATTGATGATGGACAAAAATTGTGGGTTTATGTCATAAAACCGACCAATAGGAAAAGAGGAGATTTTATGGGCTTAACCTAATTATTATAATGTGATTATAAATAATGGAAATTATGTGTTTTTATCCAAGAGATAGAAAAAATAATAACCTAATTACAAAGTCGGTAAAAATATTCTTTCTCTTTTCTTTTTGTACGTGGTTTTTCACTCCAACAAAGAGAAGTTTTTTGCTTCTTGTTCAACCTAACATTGGTGGCAAATCAATTTGTACCTGTGAACTGAATAGAGGAGCAGCGTTTGAGGCTCTAATCTCTAGTGTTTGTAGTACTAGTATTCGTGGAATTTACGCTTCGAAGGTATAATCTAAACTATTGTGTGATCCTTTAATTGTTACGCATGATGATCCTATTTTAGATGTTAGAATTTGATTCTTGAAATTCTGCTAAGTGCATCTAAATTCCTACAGGGGGTTGGGAATATGATCATAATTCATCAGAGTATTATGGCGCTAGGTAATATACTTGATATGAGTACTCTCTCCGTTCCCTTTTATTTGATACCAATTAACTTGCATAAATGTCAAATAGCCAAAGCACTTGCTTCACTATGTTTTATTGTATATATGTAAAAATGATATAATTTCATATTAATAACTTATTCATTGAGACGAATCAAACAATACCCTATATAACTATAATATGTTTTATATATTGAAAGTAATTCAAAATATTCTCTCATCTTATAAATGGTGCCAAGATTCAAAACGTATCAGACAAAAAGGAATGGAGTAATTCTCTATTATAAAAGTATAAATTAATCTAGTTAAATTAAAGAAAAGATTAGATAAAAAAATAGAATTTCTTTGTTTTTAAACTAGATTTTTTTGTGTGTGCACCATTTTAAGCAAATAGAGAAAAAGTTTTTTTTTTTTTTAAATAATAAACTTAGCATTATGTTAAGTAATAATCCCTCTATTTTTTTTTTTTTGGGTTGATTGTAACAGCAAACTATTTGCGCAGGGGCGAACTCAGCTCTTTTGGGTATTTTGGTTTTAGAGATAAAATATTTAAAAATTGCAATTAGGGTTCGTTGGTAGCGTTTTTGTTTTCACTTTTATATTTTGTAAAAACTGAAAACAATTTTCAGATTTTTGTTTTCGGTTTTCTAAAATTGTTTTCATTTTGTAATTTTGAGTTTAAATCAACCATAATTTGTATCATCTTTAAGTTTAACTACTGCTACTAATAATAATAATAATTATTATTATTATTATTCCTATTTTTTTTAATACATAGTTCAAATAAAAGTATTGATTAAATAAGAATATTTACAATAGCTTTTACTATGAATTTTGTCTGTCCCACAAACGTTTTGCCAAATGATTCCGAAACTGAGTCATTCTTTGAAAATGTTGTTGACTGGCATAAGGAGTTACTAAGTTCTCAGATCGATTATGTTAATTTCATAATCTTCAAGCTCAACATTCTAACCTGCATAATGTATAAACAGGATTTTCATCTTTGCAAATTTTTAGTAGTTGTGGATAACACAACGTACATTACAAATCTATATACTTTTGTCTTTTTAAATCATAAGAAGGTCGGCATATTTTTAACTCTTTAAAAATTGAGAATCTAGCTTTCAACATCCAAAACATCAATTAATAAAGACACAATACTTTAATAGAAAGAAGATTGAGGAGAAGAGTGATGGTTTTTAAGGAAATTAAAAATTAGAAAAATTTAATGAGAGAGAGAGAGCGAGAGAAAGAAAAACATTCATACCTTGATTGCTTGCTCGTTAGATATAGAGAGAAGGGAGATGGAGTGTGTATTATGTTGTTTTTAGTTTCTAAAACAAAACCTACAAAACATTTTTTTAGTGGTTTTACTGTTTTAGGTTTATTATTTTGGTTTCCCAAAAATTTTTACAAACTTATTTTTTTGAACTATTTTACCAAACACTGCTTTGGTTTAGTTTGGTTTTAAAAAAACCAAAAATCCAAAAATTATAATGACGTCAAACACTCTTTCAAAATGGATGGAGTATATTTTCAAATAATAGGGACCACATGAAAGTGAAGGGTAGCTCGGGTGGTTAAGGCATCCTTCTCGGTTCCAGAAGATTCTGAGATCGATTCTCACCCCGCCCTTGTGGTTCTCTAGTACAAAAAATAAAATAATAAGGGCCACATGGATAATAATTTTCATTATTACTGAACCTTTTCATATAATTAGGATATTTATGTATATTTAAAATGCAAAATATATTTAATTTGATTATATATTTTAATAAATTATTTTACATTTTCATGAATTTGTTTAATATTGTGTTTGAAAAATATTATTATATCTAACTTACTATCAATTGTAGTTAAATATTTTATAAAAAAATTATTTTAGTTTTTTTTATAGAGTAATAAAATGATAGGTTTTGTTACGGAGTAATTTATATGATGTTTTTTTTATATAAAATGAACAATAAATACAAATTATTATTATTTTATAGCATTATCTATATCAAATATCTTTTTAAAATTTGATTATTATTTTTTTTGTATTCATAAGAGTATAACTAATGAGTTATGTCACTCCATAATTTGAATCACAGTGTAGATGTTAACAAGTTTGATTGGTTAAACCATAAGATGTAACTTGTTGTGTCTATGATCAAATCTCTTTTACATTAGTTGCCCTTTATACAAACCAACAAAAAAAAAAAAAATTGGTCCAAGCCAGCATTCATCTGGTGATTGATTTTCAGTGATTCAATGGTTTTTCGATATAATTATTAACTCGATTGACAGTAATATTAAGCAAAAGTTGGCGGGATCGAGAAAGCTCTTTACACAATAATGTTCATTACCATAAGGAATTATGAAGTTTTACGTGTTGAACTTAGCAATAGCATAAACCAAAACATTGCCCTTCCTTATAACGTAGGAAAAAGAACAAAAAACAAACAAGATAGCAAACTTAAGAATATGAGCCACCAAAATTATTGTTTGACTTATCCTTCTCCTTAACTTTATAAATCAAAGCAAGAGTTGTCACCTTCCACTGGCAAACTCATGTACCGCGAAACCCATATTTCTACACTGAAAGAGTAACATGGTAAACTTCTTTGGCTTCTTCAGTTTTAGAATTCAGAGCCATTACAACCTTCAGGTTGCATATATAGTGCAACCAGATCACTCGTACATTGCAAAGCAAGAGGTCAAGGACTGAAAAAAAACAGTAAAGAAACTGGGAAAAATTCACAAGCCCTTCAAAAATAGTTGCTTAGCGCCTGGCGTCAAACACCAAAATAAATACATATAGGCAAAGTCTATAACACTTAAGAAACTGAATGTGACATAATGTATAATCTATTTGGCAGAAAATTTACAAAGACTCTGTGCTTTAGATTTATGATGCTGGAAAGAGTTGAGAGCAAACCGGTTCATGTGATCACCCAAACTTGTTTCGAGTGTACGCTGAGGCCGTAATTCATTTCTTATCATCAAGGAAGGTTTGCAAGCGTGGATCTGAACGAAGTGGAAGACCTGTCCGAGCTCCAAATGCTCGGCAACAACCAGCCGCCTGTGATACACTCAACAGACTAATTAGATTTTCATCTAAATTATTGAAATTGTTACTGTTGAGCCCTAAACTAGCAAAGCAATATCACAGAGTCTTTTAAAAGTGCCACTCACCACTTGAGCTGCAAATGGCAACAATTTTTCGGGCAGCATATCTGTGCAGAGAGCTGCGAAACAACGAGAAAATTTTGTTACTTGACACTTTGACAGTGATTATACTATCAGCATCCTTGATAAGAATACTAGAAAACCACCAGACATACATGATGGATATTTTATTATTTTATTATAACTGCGACATTCTCAGCTCTCCTCCTTCGGAATAGAAATAGAGATTATAACTTAACATACCATAAAGAACTGCGCCAATGAATGCATCACCAGCACCAGTTGTATCAACTAGCTCCAAGGGTGGTACCTTCTCAGCTGTTCCCACAAGCAACCTTCCAACCAGCGTTCCAATTCCAGGTGCTTCCAACTTCAAAAGTGGCTGGGAGGAGAAGCAGACAGTTGAGGGAATAAACAAAAACGAAACATGAGGACAAAGCTATCAAGCCATTAATAGTTCTCATAAAGGATAGTAGTTCATGACGAAAAAGTTATCATGCTATGAGTCCAAAACTAAGCTCATAAAGGATAGTAGTTGTCTTAGGAAAAGGACAATGCATGACATTGCCCACTAGCTGCGCTGCTCAACATCAACATACAGATCTTCCAAAGACTTGAGGATTGTAATTAGAGAAATCATCAACGTAACGCATAAACATTTAATTTTAAAAATAAAATAATGCTGATCAGTTTAATTTGATTTGAAGCTATCTGCAATTAAAGGGGAGAATTTGGGGTTTTAGCCTTCGTTAAGAGCTTATAATCCTAGGAAGCTGCAACGAAAAAATTCCTCTAACTAATGACATTGACATATTTTTGTTGCACCATAAAAGATCAGCCCTAGATTGAAATCATTTGTTGAATAAATTCCAAAGTCCCTAAACAATTACAATTAAGAAGTCTATGCATCCATGCATGAAGTACAACTCAAGGATGAGTGAAACATAGCAATTAGCAAACAACTGGAACTAACCGATGAAATACATATTGGATTAGTAGTATTCCTGTCTTTTTCCTGTTTTAATGAAGCTATACATCGATCCACATTCATCTCTTCTAAATGGGCATCATCAGCTGCAGACAGAAATTTAATGAGGTATCCAATACAACTGCATAAATATTCAATCGATTAACATGTGCAAGCCAATTTGCTTTTCAGTTAAACTCAAAGCATTTAGATGACTGTTTAAAGGTAAATCGACTTCTGAAAAACTAAATGACACCAAAGGAAAAAAGAATGCATAAACAAGCAAACACTAAACAGAGACCTCAAGTGTTTTGCTGTTTTCTCACCAATATGACTTCTGTGCAGCATTATGCAACCCTCTCCACCAAGGGTAACAATCACAAATTTCAACTTCGGCAATCTTATCAGCATAGATACAAGTGCACTTGGCATTGATGGTGCTTTTGTCCAGGCCTAATACACCAACAACAGAAACCACTATGTTATTGATCTGGTGCCATTTTAAAGATATAATATAGGTAAGGTTCCTTAAACACTAGTGATTGTATCATAGTGATACATTAGCAAATGCTCCAAAAACTACAGGTTTGCGTTTCTCAAATCATCAATAGCTACTAAAGTACTACTATTGTATCATATACATGGAGCCGTGTGTTGAACAACCTCTAAAGAGGATCCAACCATCTTCAATACAACTGAACGAGAATTACAATACATTTTTCCCATCCTATCTATCTGCAAATACAGTCAAATTTGTTTAAGAAACCATGACGATTACATGGAGGAAACATCGCAAACAACATATGTTATAATTTAAGCTAAAGAGCTCCCGGAAAAATGTGCATTATGCTAATATTAAGAGCAAAACATTCTGATTCTCCAGACGCTAAGAAAACTATACTCTGGAAAATGCAAAGACATTGCTCTTATAACTGATTTAATGGTTTCAATAGTTGCTGTCGTTGTAAAGCAACTTTTACCTGAGGATATTTTGCTGAGCAAACAGCATAGTCGGCCATATTTAGAAGTTCATCAAATCCTTCCTCTCCCATTTCTGCATCGACCAATATTGGTATATTTTTATGACATGCCTGCAACAAAAGCTTACAGTAGATCAATTCATCTCATTTCTAGGACCTTCAGAAATCAGAGGTAAGGCAAAGGGAACAGACACACAAATGCACACTCCAAACAGGAGTCTTGAATGTAAACTACAATCAGAACAGATAAATAGATGATAACACAACAAACTACAGAGTGTCCAAGCATTTTAGCTTTTCATGTTGCAAGATCACACCAACAAACCTTACGACATCAGACATCAAAGTATTCTATGTTTTACAAAAGTTTACATCAGCTATGTTCCCTTTTTATTGCATAGACTAAGGAGCAGCCAACTTGAATTCAAAAATTAGAATCACAAGCACATCATTAAATCACTGACAAAGATGAATGCAGCATACACTAACATCATAAGCTTCGTAGAATTTGTTATGAAGAAAGTGTTCAGGAGAGCCATGAGATGTAGCCACAAAATTACTAGAATAATTAATAGAGGGTAATACTTGACTTCTATTTTCAAGAATATAGGACAAACATAAAAATAGTATTAGCATTAGTAGGTGATCATATATGGAAAAACAATAATGCAATGCAAGGAATACCGAGAATCAGTGCAAATTGCAAAAGAATAACAAAATTATGATATTCCTCAGAGTATGCTACAAGACATTTACACTAAAGAATACCCACCAAGTGCCTAAATACACAGCATGCAAGGAGAAAAACAGAAATCCACTGCATTCTCCACTTCAAGCATGTATGATCTATTGATTGTTGTAAGTAGTTGCAGACACAAAAATCAAGACAGGCACCGAGAGCTTTACCTCTTCAGCAAGAGCTAAAGCTGTTTCTAGTGAGAGCCCATCAAAATATACAAGCTTGGCCCCATCTAAAGCAGAAGCTAAACGTTTTTTGGAAAGATCTGCCGGCACCATAGGAGGATATCCAGGATAGTAGATAGCAGTTCGACTTTTCCTAGAAGCATTAGCACAGATAGAATACAGTCACCACAGATGCAACTACGAGAAGGTTTAAAGCAAGATATGCTGCTTTTTTAACCATGCTACACATATAGGATAAGAAAAGACCTTCAAGTTGAGGTGAAATTATTAGAAAATTACAGAAAACTGAATTCATATTGAACTATGACTATGAAAGAGAAGAGACGAAATGCAATAAACTAAGAAGTGTGTTCAACAGGTCAATTTTATTGATCATTGTACAGGAGGAAGGTATAGGATATTGCCTGTATATATAAAAAATGTTTTGCGCTTGCAGAAATTATGCACAAACCTCACATTTTACTGTCAACGATAACATAGCTGTACATTGAACGGCCCTCCTTGGAAACCTGCACAGGTAGTGGAAATTTTATTTAAAGTCTGACTGTAAGACATACAGATAGTTAAAATCATGAAACATTGTCTGTAAAACAAATATGGAAGAAGAAAAAGGGATAGAATTTTTCTTATTAAATTGAACTAATGGTGAAAAGTGCCAGACAAGTGTAGTTGACTCCTTGAAATGATGGTGACTAGTTTAGATACGCCTTTATCCACTTAATAATACCTAAATTAAGATGAGGCAACAACAAAAGGCTATAAAAAGATTACAGCCAGGAACAATATTAGATGCAAAAAATATTTACATCCCACTAAAACAGAATGTCAGAATCCCAATTGAAACGAGCAAGATCAGAATAGCAAACAGCAAAGCAATTTCTTGAAAGTTGAAAACTCCCTTCATACCTCCTAAGTCCTGATCAATGACCAAAGTTCTCACAGATAACAGAAGCATCTAGATTGAAAAAGGAAAGAGAGAAAGCAAATTACCACAGTAAAAGAAGTATCCACACCATCAGCTCCAAACTCTTCTATAATGCTTCTTCCTTCAGTGTCATCAGCAACCTAAATAGCAACAAGAGGTAAGTGAGACAACAAAATTATTGAGTTTTGAACCTAATTGTTATTGAAAATTTTTAAAACGGGACAGAAATTGACCTTCGTAATTATTCTTGGTCTTAACCCCAAACGAGCAGCGCAAGTCAAAGCATTGCCGACATTGCCACCTCCTTGAACCTACAAAAAACATCAAAGCGTTTAATATGCAAAGTAATTAGGGTCCGTTTGTTTTGGAGGAAAACACTTTCCCCTAAAATGATAGTCCACTTCCCCATTTTCCTTTGTTTGTATTGGTAAGGGATGAAAATCAATTTTCTCCAAGGTGGAAACCTTCTCTTCAAAAAAGAAAACCATTTTCCTTTTGTAAGCAAAGTATGCCACATTTTCCTTCTCATCCTTACTCTTCTATTCCTCTTCTTACATCTTTCTCCCCCCTTTCCTTTCGATTTTCTTTTTCTCCATGAGTTTTTTTCCACCAAAACAAACAAAGGAAAACTTGTTTTACAATTTTGTTTTCCATTGAAAACTATTTTTCTTAGAAAACTATTTTCCATGAAAAGTATTTTCCATCAAAACAAACAGACTTAGTGGTCTACATGTAAAACAGCTAGAGTCATCAGCGTTCAATTTACACCTTTTAGAGATGACCCTGATTGAATAGAATCTCAAACATTGAGAATTAAATCTATTTCCACTCAAAAATTCAAAGACCCTCATATTTGACATTTGCATATAGTCTACTACCACTTCACAAAAGATAAAATTATCATTTTAAGATCCTCATATTTAACATCAGCTAATAGTCTACTACCACTACGTAAACAATGATCATCATCATCTTATAATGCCACGAATGATAATCTACTGTCAAGTTTTTAGGTATATTTCATTCTGTAGCAGTGTGCTGTAAAAGTGTTATATTAGTTGTCAAATCATCATCGATTTCCTATTAGTTGTGTCATATTGATTTCCTCAACAAGCTGCTATAATCAATTCAAATTACCAGCATCAGCATTCAATCTACATGGTCTGTCATATTAACCTCAATAATAATGTCTGTATAGCTATAACTTATAGAGAAGATAAGACACGTATAAGAAAATTGTGCAACATTGCAAACTTTCAAAATCATAAAACAGATTAGAGGAAAAACAATTAATAAGTTGTTCCTCATACAAGAAGGTACCTTGGAGGTAGAACCTTGGATCTTCTCATCAGGCATCGGGAAACCATCCACCATAATCAGATAGTCCATCGTTGCTCCCCCGCAACCAACCTACCATTAGCCACAACTCCATCCAATACTCATAAGTTTAAATATTTGATTTAAATACTTGATAAACTTTTCACCCGACTAGCAAAAGATTAAAATCAAACCACTTCAGTGAATAGTTTTAGTCATGACAGTGCCATTCACCACTGTATATAGTTATAACAATTGAAAATGACAATTAATCCAATGTTGCCTTTTCATAAATGACTTGAACTATGTATAATTGACATCGATCAGACTCAAACTTCTTTCATAACCTTCAACATCAAGACGCAGTACAAGACTCAAGACTCGTCCCAAACCTCAAATCCTCAATGGAGAAATTCCATCTTATGAATTTCAAATTTCCACTCCTCATTAGTATTTAGGACAAACAATATCCACAAATCCAAAATACTTTATAAAAATGCAAAACACCCATTTTTCATTGCATGAGGAAACTATTAATCAAAATTCCAGCTACACTATACTAAATTTGCATTAAAATAAAATTGACACTATTGTTACACTTTCACTTAGTGTCTTAGTCACTAAAATAATCAATTTTCAGCTCTTAAATCAGGAAGAATAATGGGTATGTCTCATTTTATACTCTACTTTCAAACAACAGAAATACAACTTCATTTCAATAGAAAATCATTCATCTCAAATAAAATTGGAAATCCCAAGAAAAAAATATATATATAAAAAAAAAGTCTTACCACATTCAAATCATCAGGAAGTGGAGGGAGTGATTGATGAACAGATACCATGATCCTGCAAAAATTAGCAACATTTAATACTACCAAATCATTAACATTTTTAGCCATCTAGTAAACTTTACATATGAATAACATGCAACACTAAAAAATAATAAATTATTATTATTATTATAAAAAAAAAAAAAAAATCATATTTTTCGCCCTCGCATCTAAACTAAAAATCGATCCTATTCTTCATGTGATTTGCTTGTTTTCGAGTCTCATTTTGTTCTTTCTTTTTTCTTTTCTTCG
>PYUH01000425.1:674319-720048 GCA_016808085.1 Suaeda aralocaspica | reverse complement strand
CATAATATATAATTATTATTTTTAGTGTTGCATGTTATTCATAGTAAAGTTTACTAGATGGCTAAAAATGTTATGATTTGGTAGTATTAAATGTTGCTAATTTTTGCAGGATCAGGTATCTGTTCATCAATCACTCCCTCCACTTCCTGATGATTGAATGTGGTAAGACTTTTTTTTTATTATATATTTTTTTCTTGGGATTTCCATTTATTTGAGATACATGATTTTCTATGAAATGAAGTTGTAATTCGCTGTTTTGAAAGTAGAGTATAAAATGAGACATACCCATTTCTGATTTAAGAGCGAAAATTGATTATTTTAGTGACTAAGCACTAAGTGAAAGTGTAACAATAGTGTCAATTTTATTTTAATGCCAAATTTAGTATAGTGTAGCTGGAATTTGATTAATAGTTTCCTCATGCAATGAAAACGGGTGTTTTGCATTTTATAAAGTATTGGATTTGTGGATATGTTTTGTCCTAAATACTAATGAGGAGTGGGAAATTTGAATTCATAGATGGGATTTCTCCATTGAGGATTTGAGGTTTGGGACGAGTCTTGAGCCTTGTTACGCGTTTGATTGTGAAGTTATGAAAGAAGTTTGAGTCTGATCGATGTCATTATACATAGTTCAAGTCATTATGAAAAGGCAAACATTGGATATATTTCATTTCAATGTAACATATACATGTGGTACTGGACTGTGATAAAAAACTTAATGGTTTCATTTTCTTTGCAGCGGTTACGCTTGTATAAGATCTTAAATCAATAGGGTATCTATGAACTTGCAGCCTTTTGTGATGGATTAACTCATGGTAGTGTATGGTTCGGGCGGAGCACTCATGTGCTTCTCTTTTATTATTTTGTTGGTTTCTTCATCTTGTAGAGTGTTCCCTCCCCTGTGTATTGAGAAGCACTCCTAATATGAGCTGTAGTTTTGTTCTCACGTCTCCATGCCCATGGTCCAATCTTCTTAGATCGAGATTGGATGGAGTAGATTCAGACTTCAACTAGACTCGCCCTAGTAGTTCTGTCTTTTTCCGGTTCGACATCTTCAAATTACAACCTCCTGTTTGGCTGAGTGAGTTTGAGAGTTTTGAGTTTGCATAGGCAAGTAGACTTTCTTCTTTGAGATTTACATGTTTGTAGGTCTGTTGGGTGATTAGGGGTGGCTTGCACACTTTTTATACGTGTCTCTTTCTCTAAGTTATAGCTATACAGACATTTTATTGCGGTTAATATGACAGACCATGTAGATTGAATGCTGATGCTGGTAATTTGAATTGATTATAGCAGCTTGTTGAGGAAATCAATATACACAACAACTAATCGGAAATCGATGATGATTTGACAACTAATATAACCTTTTACAGCACACTGCTACAGAGATGAAATATACCTAAAAACTTGACAGTAGATTATCATTCGTGGCATATAAGATGATGATGATCATTGTTTACGTAGTGGTAGTAGACTATTAGCTGATGTTAAATATGAGGATCTTAAAATGATAATTTTATTTTTGTGAAGTGGTAGTAGACTATATGCAAATGTCAAATATGAGGGTCTTTGAATTTTTGAGTGGAAATAGATTTAATTCTCAATGTTTGAGATTCTATTCAATCAGGGTCATCTCTAAAAGTGTAAATTGACGTGATGACTCTAGCTGTTTTACATGTAGACCACTAAGTCTGTTTGTTTGATGGAAAATACTTTTCTGGAAAAAGTTTTCTAAGAAAAATAGTTTTAATGGAAAACAAAATTGTAAAACAAGTTTTCCTTGTTTGTTTTGGTGGAAAAAACTCATGGGAAAAAGAAAATCGAAAGGAAAGAGAAAGGGGAGAAAGAGTAAAGTAGAGAAGTAGAATAGAGTAAGGATGAGAAGGAAAATGTGGCATACTTTGCTTACAAAGGAAAATGGTTTTCTTTTTTGAAGAGAAGGTTTCCACCTTGGAGAAATTGATTTTCATCCTTACCAATACAAACAAAGGAAAATGGGGAAGTGGACTATCATTTTAGGGGAAAGTGTTTTCCTCCAAAACAAACGGACCCTAATTACTTTGCATATTAAACGCTTTGATGTTTTTGTAGGTTCAAGGAGGTGGCAATGTCGGCAATGCTTTGATTGCGCTGCTTCGTTTGGGGTAAGACCAAGAATAATTACGAAGGTCAATTTCTGTCCCGTTTTAAAAATTTTCAATAACAATTAGGTTCAAACTCAATAATTTTGTTTTCTTGTCCTTACCTCTTGTTGCTATTTAGGTTGCTGATGACACTGAAGGAGAAGCATTATAGAAGAGTTTGGAGCTGATGGTGTGGATACTTCTTTTACTGTGGTAATTTGCTTTCTTCTTTCCTTTTTCAATCTAGATGCTTCTGTATCGTGAGAACTTTGGTCATTGATCGGACTTAGGAGGTATGAAGGGAGTTTTCAACTTTCAAGAAATTGCTTTGCTGTTTGCTATTCTGATCTTGCTCGTTTCAATTGGGATTCTGACATTCTGTTTTAGGGGATGTAAATATTTTTTGCATCTAATATGTTTCCTGCTGTAATCTTTTTATAGCCTTTTGTTGTTGCCTCATCTTAATTTAGGTATTATTAAGTGGATAAGGCGTATCTAAACTAGTCACCATATTTCAAGGAGTCAACTACACTTGTCTGGCACTTTTCACCATTAGTTCAATTTAATAAGAAAAATTCTATCCCTTTTTCTTCCATATTTGTTTACAGACAATGTTTCATGATTTTAACTATCTGTATGTCTTACAGTCAGACTTTAAATAAAATTTCCACTACCTGTGCAGGTTTCCAAGGAGGGCCGTTCAATGTACAGCTATGTTATCGTTGACAGTAAAATGTGAGGTTGTGCATAATTTCTGCAAGCGCAAAACATTTTTATATATACAGGCAATATCCTATACCTTCCTCCTGTACAATGATCAATAAAATTGACCTGTTGAACACACTTCTTAGTTATGCATTTCGTTCTTCTCTTTCATATCATAGTTCAATATGAATTCAGTTTTCTGATTTTCTAATAATTTCACCTCAACTTGAAGTCTTTTCTTATCTATATGTGTAGCATGGTTAAAAAAGCAGCATTCTGCTTAAACTTCTCGTAGTTGCATCTGTGGTGACTGTGTATCATCTGTGCTAATGCTTCTAGGAAAGTAGCGAACTGCTATCTACATCCTGGTATCCTCCTATGGTGGGCCGGCAGATCTTTCCAAAAAACGTTTAGCTTCTGCTTTAGATGGGGCCAAGCTTGTATATTTTGATGGGCTCTCACTAGAAACAGCTTTAGCTCTTGTGAAGAGGTAAAGCTCTCGGTGTCTTGTTGATTTTGTGTCTGCAACTACTTACAACAATAATAGATCATACATGCTTGAAGTGGAGATGCAGTGGATTTCTGTTTTTTTCTCCTTGCATGCTGTGGATTTAGGCACTTGGTGGGTATTCTTTAGTGTAAATGTCTTGTAGCATACTCTGAGGAATATCAATTTTGTTATTCTTTGCAATTTGCACTGTTTCTCGGTATTCCTTGCATTGCATATTGTTTTTCCATATATGATCACCTATAATGCTATACTATTTTATGTTGTTCCTAATTCTTGAAAATAGAAGTCAAGTATTACCCTCATTTAATTATTCTAGTAATTTTGTGGCTACATCTCATGGCTCTCCTGAACATTTCTTCATACAAATTCTACGAAGCTTATGATGTTAGTGTATGCTGCATTCATCTTTGTCAGTGATTTAATGATGTGCTTGTGATTCTAATTTTTGAATTCAAGTTGGCTGCTCCGGTCTATGCAATAAAAAGGGAACATAGCTGAGGTAAACTTTTGTAAACATAGAATACTTTGATGTCTGATGTCGTAAGGTGTGTTGGTGTGATCTTGCAACATGAAAAGCTAAAATGCTTGGACACTCTGTAGTTTGTTGTGTTATCATCTATTTATCTGTTCTGATTGTAGTTTACATTCAAGACTCCTGTTTGGAGTGTGCATTGTGGTGTCTGTTCCCTTTGCCTTACCTCTGATTTCTGAAGGTCCTAGAAATGAGATGAATTGATCTACTGTAAGCTTTTGTGCAGGCATGTCAAAAATATACCAATATTGGTCGATGCAGAAATGGGGAGGAAGGATTTGATGAACTTCTAAATGGCCGACTATGCGTTTGCTCAGCAAAATATCCTCAGGTAAAAGTTGCTTTACAACGCACAGCAACTTGAACCATTAAAATCAGTTATAAGAGAATGTCTTTGCATTCCAGAGTATAGTTTTCTTAGCGTCTGGAGAATCAGAAGTTTTGCTCTTAATATGCATAATGCACATTTTTCCGGGAGCTCTTTAGCTTAAATTATAACATATGTTGTTTGCGATGTTTCTCATGTAAGTCATGGTTTCTTAAACAAATTGACTGGATTTGCAGTAGATAGGATGGGAAAAATGTATTGTAATTCTGTTAGTTGTATTGAAGATGGTTGGATCCTCTTTAGAGGTTGTTCAACACACGGCTCCATGTATGATACATAGTAGTACTTTAGTAGCTATTGATGATTTGAGAAACGACCAAACCTGTAGTTTTTGGAGCATTTGCTAATGTATCACTATGATACAATCACTAGTGTTAAGGAACTTACTATATTATATCTTTAAATGGCACCAGATCAATAACATAGTGGTTTCTGTGTTGTTTGTATTAGGCCTGGACAAAAGCACCATCATGCCAAGTGCACTTGTATCTATGTGATAAGATTGCGAAGTTGAAATTGTGATTGTTACCCTTGGTGAGAGGGTTGCATATGCTGCACAGAAGTCATATGGTGAGAAAACGCAAAACACTTGAGGTCTCTGTTTAGTGTTTGCTTGTTTATGCATTCTTTTTTCTTTGGTGTCATTTAGTTTTTCAGAAGTCGATTACCTTAAACAGTCATCTAAATGCTTTGAGTTTAACTAATGAAAAGCAAATTGCTGCACATGTTAATCGATTGAATATTTATGCAGTTGTATTGGATACCTCATTAAATTTCTGTCTGCAGCTGATGATGCCCATTTAGAAGAGATGAATGTGGATCGATGTATAGTTCATTAAAACAGGAAAAAGACAGGATACTACTAATCCAATATGTATTTCATCGGTTAGTTTCCAGTTGTTGCTAATTGCTATGTTTCACTCATCCTTGAGTTGTACTTCATGCATGGATGCATAGACTTCTTAATTGTAATTGTTTAGGGACTTTGGAATTTATTCAACAAATGATTTCAATCTAGGGTGATCTTTTATGGTGCAACAAAAATATGTCAATGTCATTAGTTAGAGGAATTTTTTCGTTGCAGCTTCCTAGGATTATAAGCTCTTAACGAAGGCTAAAACCCCAAATTCTCCCCTTTAATTGCAGATAGCTTCAAATCAAATTAAACTGATCAGCATTATTTATTTTTAAAATTAAATGTTTATGCGTTACGTTGATGATTTCTCTAATTACAATCCTCAAGTCTTTGGAAGATCTGTATGTTGATGTTGTAGCAGCGCAGCTAGTGGGCAATGTCATGCATTGTCCTTTCCTAAGACAACTACTATCCTTTATGGCTTAGTTTTGGACTCATAGCATGATAACTTTTTCGTCATGAACTATATCCTTTATGAGAACTATAATGGCTTGATAGCTTTGTCCTCATGTTTCGTTTTTGTTTATTCCCTCAACTGTCTGCTTCTCTCCCAGCCACTTTTGAAGTTGGAAGCACCTGGAATGGAACGCTGGTTGGAAGGTTGCTTGTGGGAACAGCTGAGAAGGTACCACCCTTGGAGCTAGTTGATACAACTGGTGCTGGTGATGCATTCATTGGCGAGTTCTTTATGGTATGTTAAGTTATAATCTCTATTTCTATTCCCAGAGGAGGGAGAGCTGGAATGTCGCAGTTATAATAAAATAATAAAAATATCCATCATGTATGTCTGGTGGTTTTAGTATTCTTATCAAGGATGCTGATAGTATAATCCTGTCAAAGTGTCACGTAAAAAAAATTTTCTCGTTTTCGCAGCTCTCTGCACAGATATGCTGCCCGAAAATGTTTGCCATTTGCAGCTAAGTGGGAGTGGCACTTTTAAAAGACTCTGTGATATTGCTTGCTAGTTAGGGCTCAACAGTAACAATTTCAATAATTTAGATGAAAATCTAATTAGTCTGTTGAGTGTATCACAGGCGGCTGGTTGTTGCCGAGCATTTGGAGCTCGGACAGGTCTTCACATTCGTTCAGATCCACGCTTGCAAACTTCCTGATAGTAAGAATGAATTACGCCTCAGCGTACACTCGAAACAAGTTTGGGTGATCACATGACCGGTTTGCTCTCAACTTCCAGCATCATAAAATCTAAAGACAGAGTCTTGTAAATTTTCTGCCAATAGATTATACATTATGTCACATTCAGTTTCTTAAGTGTTATAGACTTTGCCTATTGTATTTATTTGGTGTTTGACGCCAGGCGCTAAGCAACTATTTTTGAAGGCTTGTGAATTTTCCCAGTTTCTTTACTGTTTTTTTCGTCCTTGACCTCTTGCTTTGCAATGTACGAGTGATCTGGTTGCACTATATATGCAACCTAAGGTTGTAATGGAGATTCTAAAACTGAAGAAGCCAAAGAAGTTACCATGTTTTACTCTTTCAGTGTAGAAATATGGGTTTCGCGGTACATGGTTTTGCCAGTGGAAGGTGACAACTCTTGCTTTGATTTATAAAGTTAAGGAGAAGGATAAGTCAAACATAATTTTGGTGGCTATTCTCTAAGTTTGCTATCTTGTTTTTTTTGTTCTTTTCCTACGTTATAAGGAAGGGCAATGTTTTGGTTTATGCTATTGCTTAGTCACACGTAAAACTTCATAATTCCTTATGGTAATGAACATTATTTGTAAAGAGCTTTCGATCCCGCCAACTTTTGCTTATATACTGTCAATCGAGTTAATAATTATATCGAAAACCATTGAATCACTGAAAATCAATCACCAATGAGATGCGGGTTGGACCATTTTTTTTTTTTTTTTGTGGTTTGTATGAAAGGGCAACTAATGTAAAAGAGATTTGATCATAGACAAAAAGTTACATCTTAGGTTTAAACAATCAAACTTGTTAACATCTACACTGTGATCAAATTATGGAGTGACATAAACTCATAGTTATTACTCTTATGAATACAAAAAAATAATAATTCAAATTTAAAAAGATATTTGATATAGATATGCTATAAAAAATAATAATTTGTATTTATGTTCATTTTATAAAAAAACATCATATAAATTACTCCGTACAAAACTATCATGTTTACTTATTAAAAAAAAACTAACATAATTTTTTTATAAAATATTTAACTACATTGATAGTAAGTTAGATATAATAATATTTCAAACACAATATTAAACAATTCAGAAATGTAAATAATTATTAAAATATATAATCAAATAAATATATTTTGCATTTTAATCTACATAAATATCCTAATATATGAAAAGTTCAGTATAATGAAAATTATTATCCATGGGCCCTTATTATTTTATTTTTTGTACTAGAGAACCACAAGGGCGGGGGTGAGAATCGATCTCAGAATCTTCTGGAACCGAGAAGGATGCCTTAAACCACCCGAGCTACCCTTCACTTTCATGTGGTCCTATTATTTGAAATATACTCCATCCATTTTGAAAGAGGTTTGACGTCATTATAATTTTTGGATTTTTGGTTTTTTTTAAAACCAAACTAACCAAGCAGTGTTTGGTAAAATAGTTCAAAAAAAAAGTTTGGAAAAATTTTTGGGAAACCAAAATAATAAACCTAAACACGTAAAACCACTAAAAAAAGTTTTGTAGGTTTGTTTTTAGAAACTAAAAAACAACATATACACACTCATCTCCCTTCTCTTTATTAACGAGAAGCAATCAAGGTATGAGTGTTTTCTTTCTTCGCTCTCTCTCTCTCATAAATTTTTCTAATTTTTAATTTCCTTAAAAACCATCACTCTCTCTCAATCTATTAAAGATGTGTCTTTATTAATTGATGTTTTGGATGTTGAAAGCTAGATTCTCATTTTTAAAGAGTTAAAATATGCCGACTTCTTATGATTTAAAAAGACAAAAGTATAAGATTGTAATGTACGTTGTGTTATCCACAACTACTAAAAATTTGCAAGATGAAAATCCTGTTATACATTATGCAGGTGTAGAATGTTGAGCTTGAAGATTATGAAATTAACATAATCGATCTGAGAACTTAGTACTCCTAGCCACGTCAACAACATTTTCAAAGAATGACTCAGTTTCGGAATCATTTGGCAAAACGTTTGTGGGACAGGCACAAAATTCATAGTAAAAGCTATTGTAATATTCTTATTTAATCATACTATTTGAACTATGTATTAAAAAAAATAGGAATAATAATAATAATATTATTATTATTATTAGTAGCAGTAGTTAAACTAAAGATGATACAAATATGGTTGATTAAATCTCAAATTACAAAATGAAAACAATTTTAGAAACCGAAAACAAATCTGAAAATTGTTTTCAGTTTTAAAATATAAAAGTGAAAACAAACGTACCAACGAACCCTAATTGCATTTTAAATATTTCATCTCTAAACCAAAATACCAAAGAGCTGAGTTCGCCCTGCGCAAATAGTTTGCTGTTACAATCAACCCAAAAAAAAAAAAATAGAGGGATTAATTACTAACATAATGCAAAGTTTATTATTTAAAAAAAAAAAAAACTGTTTCTCTATTTGCTTAAAATGGGACACACAAAAAAATCTAGTTAAAAACAAAGAATTCTATTTTTTATCTAATCTTTCTTAATTAATAGAATAATTTATACTTTTATAATAGAGAATACTCCATTCCTTTTTGTCTGATACGTTTTGAATCTTGGACACCATTTATAAGATGAGAGAATATTTTGAATATTCAATATATAAAAAATTATAGTATATAGGGTATTGTTGATTCGCTCAATGATAAGTTATAATATGAAATTATATCATTTTTACATATATACAATAAACATAGTGAAGCAAGTGCTTTGGCTATTTTGACATTTATGCAAGTTACATTGGTATCTAAATAAAGGGAGGAGAGAGTACTCATATCAGTATATTACCTAGGCCTAATACTCCTGATGATTATGA
Source organism: Suaeda aralocaspica (assembly GCA_016808085.1). Taxonomy (NCBI): domain Eukaryota; kingdom Viridiplantae; phylum Streptophyta; class Magnoliopsida; order Caryophyllales; family Amaranthaceae; genus Suaeda; species Suaeda aralocaspica. Next base: position 710,877 of record PYUH01000425.1, on the reverse strand, counting down.
TCATATTCCCAACCCCTGTAGGAATTTAGATGCACTAGCAGAATTTCAAGAATCAAATTCTAACATCTCAAAATAGGATCATCTGCGTAACCATTAAAGGATCACAATAGTTTAGATTATACCTCGCGCGTAAATCCACGAATCACTGTACACAACCCATAGATTAGAGCCTCACGCGTCCTCTATTCCAGTTCACAGGTACAAATTGTTTGCCACCAATGTAGGTTGAACAAGAAGCAAAAACCTCTCTTTGGAGTGAAACCACGTACAAAAGAAAGAGAAGAATATTTTACGACTTTGTAATTAGGTTTATTATTTTTTCTTCTCTTTGGATAAAACACATAATTCATTATTTATAATCACATTATAATAGGTATAGCCCATAAATCTCCTCTTTTCCTATTGGTCGGTTTTAGAACTAAACCCACCTTTTTGTCCATCATCAATCCAATACTTTGTGTGACCTTATAGAATCATAATGGATTGGGTGTACTTCAAGTCCAAAGTATAGTACTGTTTACAGCAACGGTTACTTAACAACGCCACATAAACAATATCTCATAATTGATCACAATCATATGTAATTGCAAATTTTTAATAATAAAAAAAAAAAAAAAAAAAGACAAAACAGCAAAACCTGGTAGTTAAGCAGGGAAAAGGTGGGGGGGAAACAGAGGAATTGAAAGAAAGAAAGGAAGAAGATGAAAATGGTGAGAAAGAAAAAGACACCATTGTAGGGATTTGTGAGTTTTATGGGGACTGTAACTGTAAGGTTGTTGGTGTTGGTTACAGTTAAGGATCTAAAGGTGCAAATGACCAAGAGGGTGTTAATGGGAAATTATGTGTAGAGCACAAGTTGAGCCAAATATATCTCAAAAGGGTGTTTTCATCTTTCTACTACTATTTAATTTCATTTGGTTGTGCGGTCAAATCAAGAAATGAAGAAATCGGGTGGTATATTGGTATTGCATACTCTCCGTGTCGCTGTCTCTTTGAAAACACTCTCTTCCGTTTTTAATACTTAGTACTTGTTTAGTTCAGTTTATAATCGGTTCAGTTCTGTTTATTTCAGCTCTTTTTAGTTCATTTCAGTTCTTCTCATAGAAAACTTTCAATTCAGCTCAGTTGTTAAACAGGCCCTTACTACATATTGACTTTTATCACTATTTATGTAAGTACTTTGACTCTCTTTAGTTTTATATACATATGATAATTTAGTCATATGGGTATGGATGGCAATGGATCAGACTCGGATCGGATTATCTAGAATCCGACTCCGATTGTGGTCGGATTATTTAAACGGAGTTGGAGGCGGATTTTTTCGTGGCGAAGTAATTGGAGTGGATTTTTTTTTCCCTCGGATCTAAGCGGAGGCAGTCGGAGCGGAGTAATTGCCATATCTAATGATAAGTTGATAACCATTTAGTAGCAGCCATGTGTAATTAGTTACATTAACACAAATTATATTAGTTGAGTAGAAATAATGATAATGATAATAAAATAAATGATAATAATTATTATTATTATACTTAAGAAGTAGAGGAATAAAAGGCGGAGTCGGAGTCGAAGTCGGAGATCCGGCAAAGTCGGATTAATTGTCAGATAACTCAGATTATTTTTAGCATCTGACTCCGACTTAAACTCAGAGTCGGATTTTTTTTTTTTGCGGAGTCGGAAGCGGATTATTTCAAGACGGATTCAGAGGCGGATTTTTTCCTCGGATCGGAGCAGAGTAGGGTCGGACTCAGCCTGAACCGCCATCCCTACATATGAGATTTTGTTAAAAAAACACAACTGGCATGATCTTCAAGGAACGGAGGGAGTAGTAAAAAATCAATATTCATAATTAATTATCAATAGTTAAAAATCAATAATCCATAATTAAAAATCATTAATTCATAATAAAAACTTTTAGTTCAGTTCAGTTCGGCTCCAATCAGTTCAGTTAAGCTCCAATCAGTTCAGTTCAGTTCACCTCAATTCAGTTCAGCTGTTTTCAGCTGAAATAAACAGATATTTAGTATTAGAATTCCATTTTTTTTTACTCCAATGTTCTTTCCAACTACTTTCTTACCAAAGGTTTTTTTTTTTTTTTTCTAAATTGAATAGTCTTTACTTGTTACATTTTCTACAATAATAGATAGTAGATGTCTTTAATTAATTAGGTCGGTTTCAATTCATCTGAATGGTATAATTGTTTTTGATTTGGTAATGTGAAATTTCTGATTAAAATTTGACCTTAATTTTACGATATGTGATAAGGGAAGTAATTATAAATGAGATATTATCATGTTCGTTTTGATAAGTAATTTCCAAATATGTAACTTTTATTCGCTAACTAGCTTTGATCTCGGGCGTTGCCCCGAATCATTTGATAAAAATGAAATAGTTTAAGGCTTACTAAATAAATTTCATAAGTTTTAACTAATTAGTTTCTAAGAAAATCTTACATTTGGTAAAATTAAATTTTAAATTTCATATAGAGATAAAATATTAAGTACGTGGATATATGGAGAGTATATGCGAAACCCTTTACATTAGCAATAAAAAAGTTTTCGCAAATTATATATTGATGATTTACTATTTTCAAATATAATCATTTGTTAATGTTTTTTTTTTCCTCAAGCAATGATTCATTCATTATTTGGGATTTATGTGAGTTGAATTTGTTTGAAAATAATTATGTTTTGAACGGTTAGTATTTTTTAACATGAATATACGGTTGCTAAAGAAATTTATAGAATTGGAATGAAAAAATAATTATGATATTGGGGAAAAAAAAGTTGAATATATAATGATCACACAAAGCTAAGTGTGGTAAAAGATAATCACACAAACAATTGTTTATTGTTATTCATTATACATTTATGTGATTTAATAATATACATATTTACAAAATGTTATTAAGAGCTATTTGACAATTCACTTTATATGCAATCTATGATATTATAACTTGTTGTATGAAAAAACAACAATAGTAATGAATAGCTTAGTTGGTAAAGTCTATGCATCATTGAAATTTGTATTAAAGAGACGTCAAGCGGATTGCTATAATTCACCTTGCATTTTAATAAATAGAAATTGATTTAATCCAAGGCAAAATTAAAGTTATATACCACTAGATTAAAGTTAATAAGAAGAGTTGACCTAAACTTTACTGATTTGATTTGGTATGAACTGATTTTTTCTAAGCTTATCTAATCTGAATTTTTTTTTTCTTTCCGGATAAACACTAGATTACTTAAATAAGTTGAAGTGGATATAGCCTTAGCATATTTCTTAGTTTGGTATGTAGGGTTCACATAAATAATCTCTTCCATACCAGTCTTACATTTAATTTTATTAAGTATACGAATTTGATTATCACCCTACATTTACATTCCTCATGTGAAGTACATGAATCTTATTTTTGAAATCTACATAAAATTTAATAATCACAACTAGCAATTAATAAACGAGCAAAATTTAATCATTCAAAGTTTAAAACGCAACTAGCAATTAATAATCACATAAAATTTTCTAGTTCGAGCTTAAGTCAAGAATACGAGGAAACGAGATTATGAATAAATGAGCAAAATATTAGGGAAATCAACTGATTAAGGGAATAAATTGATTAGCTAGACATCATCTAATCGAAAATTTAGTTTATTTTGTGATATTCACGGTAAATGAATTATTGTGCCATCTAATATTATTTGTTCAATACGACATGGACTAGACACTCTTTCCTTTCCATTATAAGAGCTTGTTTACTTCAGCTTAACATCCGTTCAGTTCAGCTCAGCTCAGTTCAGTTCAGTTTAGCTCTTCTTTTATTTTGCTACTCACTAATCTTTCATAAAAACTTTCAGTTTAGTTCAGCTCCAATTAGTTCAGTTCAATATAATATATATTTAAATGAGTCTTAAGTTATAACCATCAGTATGATATTTTCAGATTATATGACTCTTAAATTATGAGTACATATACACGATTCTTACGAATCTGCCCTGATCGTCTTACGACTAAGATTACAGATTTCAGATTAAACTACCTTGATTCATACGAATCTTAGAAATTCATGATAAGAATGACATCAACCCCGACGGCTAAATGTATAAGGCATTTTTCTGTTTTCGGTTGAAATAAACAGGCCCTAAGCCATAACCTCATCTTTATTGCCACCATAATACCATACATCATATATTTGTGTAGAAAAGTTTGGGCCGTGGTTCTTGAACCAACGAGACATTGCTACCACCATAATACCATACATCATATATTTGTGTAGAGAAGTTTGGGCCGTGGTTCTTGAACCAACGAGACATTGCTACCTTGAGAGATCGCCAATTATTGTTAGGAAAAATTGTCTTTTTTTTTTACAAACAAATGAAGGATTTAATCAATTATGATGATGAATAAAACTATACAAGAGGGACTAGTAAGAATGGCAAAACTACACATGCTCAGTGCTCTTTCATACCAGTATATGACCATTCAATTCATATGCTTTTTTATTTCTGGTTTTTTTTTTTTTTTAAATAACTGATCCTACATGCTCATTCAGTCATCACTTAGCAGCCAGCCAGCACTGATTCAGTAGGAAAGGGAGCCCACCCTTTTAAGTTCAATGGTCATTCCAGTAGCTTGCACTTTCCTCTCTCCCTTCTATCCTTCACAGTTTGACCTCACTTGATTGCCAGTAGTCCATAACCCTCGCAATGTATTGATCTCTGATATCTACATACATTTGGAGTATGTTAGGAAAAATTGTCAGTTACCACCTTTTTAAAACTTGTTTTTGCCACTTACCACCTTTTAAAAAAAATTTTGTCAGTTACTACCTTTTAAAAAATAAATTTTGTTATTGAAGACCTCAGGCGAAAAAATCCGGTTTGACTGCCAGAATTTGCGTTTGACTCACTTAAAAAAGGTTTTGTTAGTAAATATTTTGATATATACACCCATCCTCCCATTTTCACTTATTTCTCTCACTCTTCATTAATTCAAAATCAGAAACTCAACCTCCAATCATTTCATCTTTTAAAAAAAAATTTAAACTGCCATAAAAACTAAACCTGTGCAATTGAGTTAATTTAAAGAAAAAAGTTTATTTAAAGAAAAAAAAATCAAACTTTACCAAAAAAGAAATTGAGTTATTTTGGAGAAGAAGAAAGAGTGAGAAAAGGGTTTTTGTTATGATTTAGGATCGATTTTATAAGTGTGTTGTTTACGAAATCTAGTNTAAACCCTAATTCCACCTAAATGCATATATTACACAAAGGGGATAACAAGAAGCAAAGCTATTAAATTAGTAGGATCTGGCTGTTCTTTGAGTTCATCTTCTGCTTAGTTGCTTATGTACTGTTATATTGAGGGTGGGGGGGGAATTAGGAGGGAATGATATTGACGGTGCAAATAGAACTCAAAGGCAAATTCCGGCATTCTAACCGGATTTTTTCACCTCAGATCTTCATTAACAAAAATTTTTTGTAAAAGGTGGTAACTGACAAATTTTTTTTAAAAGGTGGTAACTGACAAAAAAAAGTTTTAAAAAGGTGGTAACTGACAATTTTTCCTTATTGTAATCAAAGTCCATATGCATGTAAGTTGAATTGAATGTTATTCTCTTTTCTAAGATTGACTCGACTACCTCTAAAGGTGTTACAATCTCTGGATAGCCGGAAGGAGGCCAATGTCGAGGCCTATGACTTCCAATCCGAGGACTATGCTCCCGGGATATACACCCGCTTTTGCAAAAATAAAACATCAAGTATTTTTCATAGAACATTGATCATATTATAAAACAATAAGGTTTTTTTACAGAACAATATGGAAAACAAATTAAAACAATAAGTACAGTTTGTAAAACATTAACTGCTACAAAACATTAACCTAGGATAAAGAAACATGAACAAAAAATATATATATCTAAGTTATAATGTTAATTCCAAAATATGAATCTAGTACAGAAATCTGAAGTGTAGAACTTGGATTGCTTAAATGACAAATAATTGCATCATCTGCTGCATTCATATACTCCTGTTGAAAATATATATAAATTTAATTAGTGAAAAAAATATAATAAAACAATTATGTTATCTAATAAAACAACAAATGTATATAAAAAAACACAATTTACAATTTAAGATAATAAAACAATACAGTTGATTTCTAAAATAGTTTTATTAAACATCTTCAGTTAAACAAAAAACAGTCAATAAAATAATAAAATGTTATAAAATATTATTATTTTGTGGATATCCATTATACCCCTTAGGTATGATCTAGAACATTCTAGATACTAGGGTTTACTCTACAGGAAACCCTACCCACTTTGTACATATATATACTTTGGTACTGAATAAGAAGGCAGTTCTATTCTTCTCCCCACAAATACTCTCTACTAAAACCCTATTTTCATAGCACGTTATCAGCACAAGTCTCTAGCAACAGAGCGGGAGAAACACCGCTATTAAGAGCAACACAAATTTTTTTTCTTCATCCTTCGCCATTTTTGTCCCTTGTGGCCCCAAAGCTTCACCATTCACTTCAATCAACATAGCAGAATCATTCATCACAGCAAAATTCATTCAATTGCAGGAGAACATGAATGCTCTCCAAGCTCAATTAACAATAAATGGTGAAGAAATATGTCTAGCTGATAGTGCAACTACTCATACAATACTTAAAAATAAGAGATATTTTTCTCAATTGATGATGAATAATATAAGTGTGAATACTATATCCGGTAGTGCAAACATTATTGAAGGCTCCGGAAGAGCAACTATATTGATGCCTATGGGAACAAAATTCGAAATTGTTGATGCTTTGTACTCCCCTAAGTCTCAAAGAAATTTATTGAGTTTTAAAGATATCCGTCAAAACGGATACCATATTGAGACAATAAGTGAAGGAAATAATGAATTCCTTCAAATTACGAGTATAACCCAAGGCACTAAGCAGGTTTTGGAGAGATTATCTGCACTCTCCACTGGCTTGTACTACACAAAGATTAATGTTATTGAGACATATGCTATTGTAAACCAGAAGTTTACAGATAGCTTTATAGTTTGGCATGACCGGTTAGGCCATCCCGGTTCATCAATGATGCGAAAAATAATTGAAAATTCACATGGACATTCTTTGAAGAGCCAGCAGATTCTTCAAAATGATTATTCTTGTGCTGCTTGCTCCCAAGGTAAGTTGATCATTCGGCCATCACCAGCGAAAATAAATTATGAATCTATTTCTTTCCTTGAACGTATACAAGGAGACATATGTGGACCAATACATCCACCATGTGGACCATTTAGATATTTTATGGTTTTAATCGATGCATCGACTAGATGGTCACATGTGTCCTTACTATCAACCCGCAACCTGGCGTTTGCGAGGTTACTTGCTCAATTGATAAGATTACGAGCACAATTTCCAGATTTTCCTATTAAGAATATACGTCTGGATAATGCTGATGAATTTACTTCAAAGGCTTTTAATGATTATTGTATGGCTATTGGAATTAATCTTGAACACCCTGTAGCACATGTTCATACACAAAATGGTCTTGCAGAATCACTAATTAAACGTCTTCAGTTGATTGCTAGACCATTACTTATGAAGTCGGATCTACCGATTTCTGCTTGGGGACATGCTATTTTATATGCTGCAGCACTAGTTCGCATCATGCCAACCAGTAAACATAAGTTCTCCCCATCACAATTGGTTTGTGGTCAGGAACCAGATATTTCCCATCTAAGAACTTTTGGATGTGCTGTGTATGTTCCAATTGCTCCACCACAACGCTCTAAGATGGGTCCTCAAAGGAGGCTGGGCATATATGTCGGGTTTGAATCCCCATCAATAATTAGATACCTAGAGCCATTAACAGGGGATCTATTTACTGCTCGTTTTGCAGATTGTCACTTTAACGAGTCAGTTTTCCCAGCATTAGGGGGAGAAAACAAGCAGCTANAACAAGCAGCTGGAAAGTGAAATTAGTTGGAATGAATCATCATTAAACCACCTTGATCCTCGCACTAAACAATGTGAATTGGAAGTCCAAAAGATAATTAATTTACAAAGCTTAGCAAATCAATTGCCAGACGCATTTACTGACCTAAATAGAGTAACTAAGTCACATATACCAGCTGTAAATGCTCCTATCAAGATTGATGTCCCTGAAGGACAATCTCATGAGTCTAAGGCATGCCTGAAGCGTGGTAGACCAGTAGGTTCCAAAGATAAGAATCCTCGGAAAAGAAAAGGAGCAATGATAAGTAATGGCCAGATTGAGGAAGCAATAAATGAAGGATCTCCAGAAGAGACCATAGACATGACAAATGATAGTGTTCTAGAAGAACCTCAGGTACCTGAAAATGAAGAGATCTCAACAGATTATGTCATGTCTAGAATAACTTGGAACCAAAATGAAATCGACATCGATGATGTTTTTGCATATAATGTAGCACTTGATGTTATGAATGAAAAAGAGGATCATGAGCCTAAGTCCATTGAAGAATGTAGGAAAAGAGATGATTGGCCAAAATGGAAAGAAGCAATTGATGCAGAATTGAAATCACTTGCAAAGAGAGAAGTATTTGGGCCAGTAGTTCGTATACCTGAAGGTATAAAACCAGTAGGATATAAATGGGTCTTTATGCGGAAATGAAACGAAAAGGGTGAAATTGTGAGNGAAAAGGGTGAAATTGTGAGACACAAAGCACGTTTAGTTGCACAAGGATTCTCACAAAGACCTGGTATTGATTTTGAGGAGACATATTCTCCTGTGGTGGATGCAACTACTTTCAGATTCTTAATTAGTCTGGCAGTAAGACATGGACTTGATTTACGACTAATGGATGTTGTAACAGCTTACTTATACGGCCCACTTGATAGTGATATATACATGAAACTCCCGGAAGGTTTCAAGTTGCCTGAAGCAACTGGTTCGCGTTCTCGAGAACAACATTGTATTAAGTTAAATAGATCCCTTTATGGATTGAAACAATCAGGGCGTATGTGGTACAATCGCCTTAGTGAATATTTGTTGAAAGAAAATTATAAAAATGACCCTATTAGTCCTTGTATTTTCATAAAGAAATTTGGGTCAGGTTTTGTGATTATTGTTGTCTATGTTGATGATTTGAATATCATTGGAACTCCAGAAGAGATTTCAATAACAGTGGAATACTTGAAAAAAGAGTTTGAAATGAAAGATCTTGGTAAGACAAAATTTTGTTTAGGGCTACAAATTGAGCACCTAAAAGAAGGAATCCTTGTGCATCAAACTACATACACAGAGAAGGTGCTCAGAAGATTTTATATGGATAAAGCACATCCGTTAACTAGCCCAATGGTTGTAAGATCACTAGATGTTGATAAAGATCCTTTTCGCCCTCGGGAAAATGATGAAGAGATTCTTGGTCATGAAGTACCATATCTAAGTGCAATAGGAGCAATGATGTACCTTGCTAGTCACACAAGACCCGACATATCATTCTCTATCAATCTATTAGCAAGGTTTAGCTCATGTCCTACCCGAAGGCATTGGAATGGGGTTAAGCATATATTTCGCTATCTACAAGGTACGAAAGATAAAGGTTTGTTCTTTTTTAACACCTCCAAAGAAGAATTAGTTGGTTTTGCAGATGCAGGGTATTTATCAGATCCTCATGTTGCTCGATCACAAACTGGATATGTATTTACATATGGTGGTACCGCAATCTCTTGGCGTTCCATGAAACAAACCATTGCTGCTACTTCTTCTAATCATGCAGAAATTTTAGCAATTCATGAGGCTAGTCGAGAATGTGTATGGCTAAGGTCTCTAATTCAGCACATACAAGAAGATTGTGGTCGTTTATGTGGAAAACAAGCTCCGACTACATTATATGAAGACAATGCAGCCTGTATTGCACAACTCAAGGAAGGGTACATTAAAGGTGACAGGACGAAGCATATTTTGCCAAAGTTTTTCTTCACCCATGACCTTCAGAAGAATAGTGAGATTAGTGTCCAACAGATTCGTTGAAGCGAAAATTTAGCAGATCTATTTACCAAGGGGCTTCCTACTGCTACATTCAAGAAATTAGTTCATCAAATCGGGTTGCGTCATATCAAGGATCTCAACGGATGATATCATGAGGGGGAGTCAATGCGCGCTGTACTCTTTTTCCCTTAGCTATGGTTTTTCCCACTGGGTTTTCCAGTTAAGGTTTTTTATGAGGCAGCATTGCACATGAGCATTATAAAATGATGTATATTTGCTTTATAGTGGACATCCAAGGGGAAATGTTATAAAATATTATTATTTTGTAGATATCCATTATACCCCTTAGGTATAATCTAGAACATTCTTGTATATATATATATACTTTGTTACTGAATATGAAGGCATATCTATTCTTCTCCCCACAAATACTCTCTACTAAAACCCTATTTTCATAACATAAAAAACTTAATAAAACAAAAAATTATCTATAAGGTAAATCTCCTAATTAAACAAAAAATTTATAAAACATCATATTATATTTATAAAACATATAGTCAATTTCTAAAAAACAACTGTGTTATGTTAAATTTGTAAAACATATGCTTTTTATAATAAAACAATTGATAAATTCATAAAAACCTAATAGAACAAAAATATTGACTATAATATAGCATAAGCTATACCCAACAAAACAAATTTTTTATTAAACATCGTATCATATTTATAAAACCTACAGTTGATTTCTAAAAACCAAGTGTTCAATATTAAACATGTATAGTTTAACTAGAACATCTGCATTTTATAATAAAACAACTGGTAAAAAACATAAAACATTATAGATCATAAGCTAAAACTAACATAATAAAAATTTTATAAAAATCGCATAATATTATTAAACATTAATTTATTTAATAAAACAATGAATGTATATAAAAAAACAAGATTTGTAATTTAGCATAATAAAACATTAACTAATATAAGATTTAATTTGTGTTTTATATGAAACTTTAAAACATCAAGTATATATTTTAGAACATAAAATATAATAAAACAAACATGCTTTGAAAACGTCAAATTATATATTATTAAAATATAACTAATAATAAAACAAACACTAGAAAATTTAAAACATTATTTTGTTGTTATAAAACATTAAAAGTATTACCTGCACAGATTTTTGTGCATTTGCCTTAGTTTTACTAGCACTTTTATAATAGAACAATTTATAAAAAACATAAAACATAATAGTACAAAAATATTATGAATAATAGACGACAAGTTCAATCTAGCAGAACAAAAGTTTCATAATACATCAATTCATATTTATCGAACAATGCATATAATCTATAAAACATACCTTATATAGTTGATGAACTCTTGTTGCTTTTCTTCAATCTTTCTTTATAACAAAAAAATAATCTTTGTCTAACTGTCACATTGATAGATCTGAAATAACGCTTCCCTTTTCTCACTCCAAAACCATATTTGAAGCCACACTCATCATCTTTATCTTCGTTTTGAATTATATCATCTTCTTCTAAAACTAATTTTCTGGATAAAATATCCAGAACTTCAAATCTAGCAAGAGATTTGTCCATCAATAAAACTGTAAAGATATTATAGAAGAATAAAAACCGGGAAAAAAACAGAGAGAAAGAGAAAAAAACAGAGAGAAAGAGAGAGAGAGAGATAGATAGAGAGAGAAAAGTAGAGAGAGAAAGAGAAATCAAGTAGAAGAGAAATAATGAAAGTTTGAATCAAGTGATGTTAATTTATATAGGCTGTAAATTATTTATGGAAAGTAGAAAAATAAAACTGATAAAACATTTAAGTAAAATTATAAAACATGATAAATAAATAAAACATTTAGTCAAATACAATAAAACAGAGAGAAAGATAAAAAAAAAAACCGAGAGAAAGAGAGAGAGAGNTAAAAAAAAAAACCGAGAGAGAGAGAGAGAGAGAGAGAGAGAGAGAGAACTAGAGAGAGAAAGAGAAATCAAGAAGAAAATAAATAATGAAAGTTTGAATCAAATGATCTTAGTTTATATAAGTTGTAAATTATTTATGGAAAGTAGAAAAATAAAACTGATAAAACATTTAAATAAAATTATAAAACATGATAAATAAATAAAACATGCAGTCATATATAATAAAACAGAGAGAAAGAGAGAGAGAGAACTAGAGAGAGAAAGAGAAATCAATAAGAAAAGATAGTGAAGAAGTTATACCTTAACGGTTAAGAATTGTTTTATTAGAAATAGTTAATGTTCTATATAATTTAAAATAATTGTCTGCCTCAACATGTATTGTATAATTTATAAATTGTTTTATTTAAAAAACATTTGAACCAATGTTTTATAACTTTGAACTAATATTTTATAAGTGAAGATTGAAATGAATATTATTTTAAATATAAATTTTTTTAAAATATTTAAATGAATAAATGTAACCAAAAAGCAATCTACTTTCGACATGTTCTTTTTCCTCGGATAAATGTTCTACATAATTTTATAAAGCAGTCTACTATGAAATTCATCTAAAAATTGTTTTATCTAAAAATTATTACAACCAATGTTCTATGAAATTCAGTAAGTGTTCTATTAGACAAATATTTGAACCATTGTTTTATAGAATTAAGCAAATGTTTTATCCAAAATAATTTTGAACCAATGTTTTATATTTTTAAACTAATGTTTTATCCGCTTAAAAATGGGAGTATACCAAGAGATATACTCCCGGGAGCACCATCGAATTTTTATGACTTTTGTCTTGGCAACTGTTGAATTTTGAATATGGTAAGACATTTCCACACATTTCACCATCCTATGATATATAATAATCATGAGCACTTAAACCACTCCTTGTAAATGCAAAATTTTTAAGTCCCTCTTCTATTTCTCTAAATTCATCATCATCATTTATACTCCCCAACTCCTTTAGCTCATCCTCATGCTTATGCCTCAACTCGGCTAAATATTCTTCATTCTTCCTTGAAGTTTCTTTAAATTCTTTTGTCACCATAATACTATGTTCTTGTTTCACCTCTAATTCTTTATCTTTGATACACTTCAACTCCTCTAATTTTTCCTCATACTCGTTGTCATCATGTTTGTCGTCCCTAAAACTTACCCTAGTATGTCTAAGGGACGACCATCTAATGTTGATCGATGTTTTGACTTGATATTTTGACCAACTCAATACTGGATTTGTGAACCCGGTGGTTGCTAGGAAACAAATTAAGTCCCTCACAGTTGACAATTAGTCGCGAGTTGAATAGATCTTTGATTAATGTTTTCAAATCATCACTTGTAATCTCTTTATCATTGATCTTCAGTGCTTGATACTTTTTATTCGGACCTATACTGATTTCGACATGGCTCCAATGCTTTTCTTTCACCGAAAATATGTATGCACTGTCCAATTCATAAATTTGTATGGCATCCAAGTTGAAACATCAAAGGACTATCGTGTCTGACTTCATTGTATAAGCTGCCATATTTTTGGATCAATGGACACTATAACAACAAAAAATGTATATATGACATTCGTTTTTGTAAGGGGAGGTTTTGTGCTAAATTTATAAGTAAATAAGTGGTGCGACAAATATGTATTATTTGAGCAAGCTTGATTACTAGTAAACAATTTCACTGAGAATATACTTTTGTTGCTTGTTACACTTGTACTCAAGCTGGAATAGACAATGTAAACGCGTCACATAATCTCCTCAACTCTCACCTGCGTAGCGCCACGTGTACAAGCTATTTCCAATTTTGTGCTACATATGCAATGATACAATATATCCAAAAGTATAATAGCAACAAGGATTGTACTCATGAACTCTCTTACATAATCCACGCCAATTACCAACTCATCCAAGTGTTTTTAATGTCTAATAGATTATTTTTAATACATATATATAGTTCTCAAATACCTCTCATCATTTAAAAGGTACTTGAGACAACGTATATGCATCTTCTAAGTCTCATCAATCCTCACCATAATTGCGCCATGTATGCAAGGTACTTAAGTTATACTCAACCATTGAGTCATGTACGTAAAACACATAAGTTATATTCAATTATTCAACCAAAAATATAATGTTAACAAAAATCGAATCTAAGACCTATGTAAGGTAATTCAACACAATTACGAACTCAACTAGAAATTTTTGGTGACCTTTGCCCAATTTTTTAAATATATTGTTTTAATAGTAAACTTAAAATAACAACCAATAGCTAACTCAGCCCAATAAAAATCAAACGTGATATAATAAAATAGCACATTAATTGCCTTTCTCATTGTTACACGTATATTACACATGTTGCCCGAGGCAACACATGGGCAGAAAAACTAGTTAATAAACGAATTATTGGACCCTTTCGATCACACTAACTAAGTTGCAACTTGTGAGTTGTTTGCTTGTATCATTTGCCCTTGGATTAGCCGATTAGCTATTGATGGAACTACAAGGTGACAAATCAATTAAAAATTCAATATCAATCTCTATTTAAATAAAGAGACAAAATAATAGAAAAAATTATTAAAAATTTGATGCTATGCTTAATTGCTTAAAATAGCTTTTATCTTTTTAAAATTATGTTCATAACTCCATAACAAGTACACCTTTACTACTAATTTGTTTTAATTGAAATATTTTTCAATGTAATCAATAGTATAATAGGTAATGGTAATATGTTTTTATTGCAATTGCTATTCTGACTTTGGGTCCGGTAAGACGTCACACGTTTTCCCTGAAAATATTTTTTCCATTTTACATTATTTGATTTGGAGTAAAATATTAAATATAAAGAACGTGATTTCGGTGCAGGATGCTGCACGTATTACAAAACATGTGACACAAATTGACAAAACCACATCTGACAATCTTTTTTCATTCCACATGCAGCATTAGTTCTCTCTCTTCTATCTCCTTTATTCATTTCTTCATTCGTCAACTTCTTTAATTCAAGTCTCTTTTCTATTTATTTTTATTTTTATTTTTGATTGTATATTATTATTATTATTATTATTATTATTATTATTATTATTATTATTATTATTATGTTATATACTATATGTATTTAGTAGATGCCCATTATACCCCTATAATTATTTTAGCATATTCTAGATACTAGGTTTATTATTCTCTAAGGAAACCCTAATTGTTTCCCATGTCTGTATATATATGTGTGTGTGTACTCTCTTATAGTTTATTGAGTTGAATATGAATCTATTATCCCCTAATACTCTCCTCTAAAAACTCTTTCTATAACACGCTATCAGCACAAATCTTTACAAAGGTCAATGAATTAATACACCATTGTTAAGGTATGTAAATCATACCATATCCATTCATCTGAATAACTAATTTTGTTAATTTATTGCTTTGATTATTGTTGAGTTTCGTAGTTGCAATCAATTAATTATGTGTACTAAATTTTATGGATTATTGAAAGCTTTCTATATGCTAGTTGATTTAATAATTTTATTGATTGTGATATCCCACTGTTGAGTGACTCGTGACTCATTAATATTTAGATTAATATGAAAAAAATTATTGATGATTAGCCGTCATTTAGTTTGGTGTATTGATGCATAGTGTTTTGATCCTAACGTTGGCAATATGGTAGACTTATAACATGTATAACATAATATATGTGTGGATAAACTATAATGCTTATAACTTTATACAAATTTACCGCATTGTAATTAGTTCATGATTACACTAAGAAGTCTCTTTATTCGTTGTTGGGTAAAATCAAGTTTTTGCCGACCTTTTTTAATTAGGCTATACAATTTTAGAATTTTAGAAATTGTTACTCTTTTATGATAAACTGATATACATGTATGACTTAGTGTCAATTTATTCATATATCTTTTTTTGACGAGAAACCAATTTATTCATATATCTTGCAACAACTTCTATTATTAAATTATTATATGCTCTTTGAAACTCTCTTGTATAATTACTCTATATATAGATATAGTTATAAGAAGGGGTAAACTTATGTTTAATTTGCTATGCATGGGGTAAACTTATGTTTAATTTGCTATGCATTAATCAATTCTTTTTATAATCACACTACCATATCAGTTGTAGAGTTAACATCTGTGTATCTAACACATACATGTTCAACCATACAAGTTATTTAGTGATGTGTTGTAGAGTAGCATTATATTTTTGTGCTATTTTAACTTGAACCTTTTACCTTTAATTATTAATTCATTATTTTGTGTCAGAATAGTTCATTATTGTACCGTCATATGTTTTGTCATATGTTCTACTTCCTACATTTGCTTAATATAACAGCTTGCTCTAATAATTGTGGATTGTGGCAAAGATTAAGGTAACTATTGGGTAGTAGAAATATAGCTAGCAAATAATTTGATACATTGAAATTGATCGATCACGGGTCGAATCCGGATGTAGTCGGAGATAAGCTCCAGTGAATCGGGTGGGCATACTAAAAAAAAATTGATCGATATATAATACCTAACTTCCACTAATAAATTTCATAATTCTACTTACATTAGAGTCGATTAGTCATCCACACTTCATCTTTTATGAGCTTTGAATTCATGGACTCAAACTAATCAGATGTTTGTATCTTCTTTATACAACATAATATGTTTATATAAATAATACCTATATTACATGTATGCTTATGCATCACTAGAAAGAATGCGTAGAAGAAATGTATGTTCTCCATATGCTCTTTCAATTAATCCTGACTACTGAATGGTTAGAACATTAGCATTACTTAATGATTAGAATATTTAGTGTGATCCTTTTGATATTTAACATAGCCTTTTACTTAACAATTATGGGTCTTGAAAAAAAAAACCTAAATTTTTGGCCTTTTATATTCCTTTGAAGAATAAACTATTAAAGTTAGTAAGATGTAGCCTTTTTATTGGATTTTTTTTTTGTGTGTGGGTGTAAAATGTGTTGCATACATACTTTTCTATAAGCAATACTCATGTGATTCTATGTACGCAATGTCATGTGATTTTATTTCAAAATAAAAATATAAAATAAAATAAATAAATAAAGTATATTGTCTTCGGATGGATATATTACATTCAAAGTTTAGGTGAGTATTGATATATGACTATATTTACTCATCCCCAGAAGCGATTGAGAATTTGAATGTTTGAAAAAGATAGCATATAGTGTTCTCTTAATTATGAAGAAAATTGCAAGCATGGTTGAACATACATTAAGAAATAATGTTTATAAATAAAATATAAGAAATTGATCATGTCATTGTGATGAACAATATATTTATTATTCCTATGCTTATATGAGATTTTGTTTATTTTAAAGATTATTGTAATTGGTCAAGAATAATACGTAAGAGTTTTGTAAGAATATTAATTCAATCGCTAGATACATGCATTCCCGATACAATTTATGGGTTTATAAATATATATATGTGTCTATATGACGTATAAAAATTGTTGGATTAATTTTATACCCTCGTATACAAGGATTAGGAGAGATCTAGATAGTAATTATTCTATGAATAATAAAATATATTGATGGTCAGTTTGACACGTACAATGATTTATGTAGTAGAGATGGCCACATGATAATTAAATATACAGAATGATACCATCTCGAATACGGATATGAATGAATATCATAGATAATATACCAATTATGAATGCTACAATTAATTTAATGTCCCAAAAAGATAAAGTAAGTTGTTAATGAACATAGAACACACATGCAACGTGGTAGACTATGATCGAGTTCTAAAGATAATGAACATAGAGCACGCCTAAAGCATGATAGACCATTGAGTACTAAAGATAATTATCGTTGTATAGGGAATAAAGCTAAGTGATACATTTTGATAGAATTTCAAAATTGAAGAATATATTTATGTTTAGTGTAAAATTGATATGTACCAAAATTATAAGAATACTCCAGAAGAATATAAAATGTACAACAAAAATAGCATGTATCATGATAATAATCAATGCTCTAGCAGAGTATGAATGATTAATGGATTATAAAGTACTAGTCTTGCCAAGTATAGAAAGAAACAAATGTTAGTATTATATCACATCATATTAATGTTCATGGTTATGCATGAAGTATGTATAATAAAAGTGATCACTAGTGTTCGAAACTGACCATAATTTAAAACAATATTTAGATGTGATAATTGTTGTTGCTGGAGCAATGAGGTGGGATAGGGACTGTGAGGACTTCGCTGACGTAGCCTGGATGTGTGAATGGACTGGTTTCCTGCTGACGTACCCTCCGAGACCCTGCAAAAAAGGGACAATAATCCTTGTAGGATTATTTCCCCCTCCGATGCTTAAGTAAGTTTTTGTAGGAGAGTAAGTGAACAATAATCAACAAGTAAACAATTCTAGAGAGAAGTTTTCCCTTTTTAGTATGTGTTTTTGTCTTAATCTTGAGTGTACTTTTTATGAGAATGTTGAGAGCTATTTATAGCCTCAAGTACAATTTCTTAACCAATGAGATCGCAACACTTGTCCTCATCTCCTTAATTCCTTTCCTCCATATGCCTTATGGGCCTATGACATTAGGCTTTTAAGGCCCAATGGTTTGTTTTGGCTCTTCTTTTAACGACGAATATGAGCTTGACATGTGGCGAAGTATGATCTTCTCTTCATTCACATGTGGCCCAGTCTAAAGATGACACGTGGCTATGTAGGGCCCACTCATGGGAGACTCATCATTGCCAATTGGCAATCCCATGCAGGCATTTAATAATAGAAAGAGGGACACATGGTCCAGTCGTAGGATGACACGTGGCTATGTAGGGCCCACTCATGGCAGACTCATCATTGGCACGTGGCAATCCCACGTCAGCATTTTATAATAGAAAGAGGGACACGTGGTCCAGTCGTAGGATGACACGTGGCTATGTAGGGCCCACTCATGGCAGACTCATCATTGCCACGTGGCAATCCCACGTCAGTATTTTATAATAGAAAGAGGGACACGTGGTCCACTCAGAGGCTGACACGTGGTAGCTGACTTGGCATGCCACATCATTTGCCCCTCAGATGGGCTGATGAATCCATAATCCATCACTCATCTGATTGAATCAAACTGGGCCTTGCTGTGCAGGCCCATTTACCCTTTTGCATTTGGGGGGAATTGAAGGGTTTCAAATTCCCCCCCCCCNAAATCCCCCCCCCCCCCCCCCTTACCCTCACCCCTCTCCTTTAAATAGAGGTGAGAAGTAAAAATATTTTTCATAGTTATCCTTGTGAATTTTCTAGAGAGAGAAAGTAGTGAGAGAAAGCAGTAGAAAATTGAAAACATTTCCAAAGGCGATTTCCGGTGAGTTTAGGCGATTTCAGGCGAGTTTTTTTAGGCGATTTCAGGCGAAGCTCAGACAGTGAATAGTGTTTTCAGATCCTTAACTTAGCAACTTCTTTACTCAGGTAGCTATTACCTGATCCAGGTTTGTTTTATTTTTCTTTACTTATTCTATCATGTCTTCTAGTTCGTCTTCTCCTCATAATGCTAGTAATCCGTTTTTAATTGTTCTTAGTAATAAGCAAGTAGAGGTGGGTTAGGGTTCATCACCTGGCTCTCAATATTTTAATGCCCCACATATTCTTTCTTCATTGGGGTCACCGAATCTTCCACTCCTTCCTGTGTAGGAGGACATGGCAAGAACTAAACAAACTGCTTCCCGGATAGTTACATGCAAGGACCTAGAAGACTTCATTGTAGAGATGGAGTGATCTGTAGATAAAGCCGAATCAGGACACTCGGCTACTGATTCTGAGACAGAGGTCACTGCACCTTCCCGTAAACCCACCACCTATACCACACCAGAGACTGCTTTGGTGAGATGGGATGCCATTAAGGACATTAACACTGTCCTATATGGTAATTCATTTATTAACCACAAAAGTTTTCAACTTATTCTCCCTAAAAAGGGGGATTCCCTTCTTAGTGCCCCAGAAGGATGCTTCGGCATCTATATGTCCATGATTGACATAGGCGTTTCAATTCCCTTTCTCCCTTTCTTTTTAAATCTTCTCAACCGTTATGATTTAGGTTTATGTCAACTGCCTCCGAATTCATGGCATCATATTGTAACTTATGCTGCCACTTGTAAATTAAATAACCTTAGACCCTCTTCTGCAGCCTTTGTACATATGCATAAATTAACTAAGGCCGCCGGATGTAAACAAGGCTGGTTTACACTAGCTAATGACGATGATTATATTACCGCCATTGAGAAGTCTAACAAGGCTACCTCTTGGCGTGGTGATTTTGTTTTTATTAAGTACAAAGATCCTGATTTTGTGGCTAGGATGAGTAAGTGGAACTTAAGTCCTAAATTCAAGGGCAGAGTGACCAACCCACCCAAACTAAACATCAATGAACTAGCCATATTAGATCTGTTTAGAAAGACAACTGCTAAATGGAAAGGAATGACTTATGAGATTCCTTCCAAATGGATACCTTTGAAATTCCTTTTCACTGACCACAAGTTTCTTGAAGCTTGTGGGTTAGTGTATGGTAGTAATGCTGGTAGGTTACCTTTTTTTTTTTTATGTTGTTATTTCTTATTATTTCCGCATTGCTTTTATCATCAAATTTGTTTAAGTGTAAGTAATTCGGTCCTCTTTTTGCAGAAAAAGCTTTAAACGAACTGCCTGACGAGAAGAAGGGCAAGATGGACCAAGCCAAATTTCTTCGCCGCTTGGCACAATCGAAAGAGAAGACGCCTCTTCAGAAGAGGCAAACAACTGAGGTGTAGACACCGGACTTGCCAAAAGTCCTACCACCCTCATTTCATTCGGCCTGTCTTTCTTTTTATTTTTATTTATTTATTTATTTATTTATTTGCATACTTCTTTGTAGACAATGTAATTTATATTTACTATACTTTGTAGTAATTAATTTGTAATCAATTAATTAATTAATTAAGAAATAATCATATTGATGCCGGACACGTTAGACTTAAATAAATTTATAAATTTGAAATGCTATGTAACACATCCGGTGTTCTTACTAGACGCCGGGTGTGCCAAATTCTATTGCACGTTGATTAGACTCGGCATTCATTTATTTATTATTTTATGTTATATTCTATTTATTATTATTATTTTTTAATTGATAATAAATACTGGAGACATCCGGTGTCATTGTTTTGACACCGGATGTGCCAAAAATTATAACATTGAGTTTTAATCTGGTCTCCTTGAGTAAGGCCGGATATAAAACGTGTTAGCCAGTATTTGGCACATTCGGCATCATCGCATGATACTGAGTGTGTCAAAAACTATTTCACTAAGGTTTGATTCGGTCCCCCTCGGGAAGGCCGAATGCAAAACATGTGAACTTGGTTTTGGCACATTCGGTATCACCATATGATACCGAATGTGTCAAATATCAACCTCTTTCCAGCCTAACTTTTTATAAATCTAAAAAATACAAGTGTTTATCCTTTCATTGTTATACAAAGTCGAATGTTTTTACATGCTTTTTATTGTTTATCATATTTTATTTATTACTATTATATATTTTTTTTAAAAGATAGTGACTCGGCCTTGTTTAATGTGTGTATGTGCAGTTTTGGCACATTCGGCCTCATTCATGATGCCGACTGTGTCAAACATATCCTCATATTGGTGCACTTGGTCAAATCATATTAGACCGAGTTATGTGTGTTAGCTTGGAGATTTGGCACATTCGATATCATCCATTGAGGCCGAATGTGTAGAATCTGCTTTCATGTGGACACCACTCAGTCTTTTAAAGCTTGACCGAGTTCATCTCTTGTGAATGCTGTTTTGGCACATTCTGTCTTGACTTGTGTCACTGAATGTGTTGTTGTGGCTAAGGACATCTTTATTAAAAAGGTACCGAGTTGAGGGTGTGTTAATGCAAGTTTGGCACACTCGGTATCGATTGTCATCGCCGAATGTGTCATCCTTTAATAACTTAGTTCTTTGTAATTTCCCCAAAACAACTCAATTTTCTTATAAGTTAGCATCCAAATGATTACATAATTTAGATCCCTTGTTGTTATTGTTTTGGAATGTTTATCCAGTTATCTAATGAATAACCAGTTTAATATGAGTGAGTAATGATTTGCTAAATTAACTTTGTATTTTTGCAGTCAACCAGAGATATTCGGCCTTCAGTACTGGGTAAAGAAAAGAAGGACAAGGGTAAGGAGAAGCTAAAAGCTCTCCCTACCAAGCTGAAGAGGAAGGAGAGTTCTACCCCACTCTCCATCAACCCTCAAAAGAAGAAGAGGCCAGCTTCACTGGCCAGTACTAAGTCCTCCCCGGCACCAACCCCTAGTAAGCCGGTTGGGGAGAGTCCGTCCTCAAAGGAAGTCCCCTACAAGAGGAAGGACAAGGCTGTCCGGTCAACCAACAGCCTCCAAAGGGACCCTGTCTTTGACAATCCCTATGAGACGAAGACCGGCTTAATGGATCCGGTCGAACAGGATGAGGCCAGACGTGCTGGCCAAACCATTGGGGGAACGGAACAGGATCCCACACATAAGGATCCAAATGACCTTCCCCCTCCTGACAAGGATCCAGCAGCTGGGATGCAGGAGGCCATCAGGGATTACATGCCCCTGGAGTTCCTTGACTCGGCCATGCCAACAGGTATTAAGTTTGCACGTAACATTGTAACATCAGTCTCGAGTACTCGTTCTGGAGACTCTATTACATCTCCTAGAGACCCTCGGGCTATAATTATTCCGTTTCCCACTACAGATGTGGCTGACTCTGAGAAGGACTTCCTTGACGAGGAAGGTGACATCCCTTCAACCTCTAAAACCTTCGACTCCAACTACAAGAAGGAGTTGGTTAGTGAGGTTCTCCGCTGTGGAGACAAAGAGTACAAGGATTCATTAAGGGGCATCCTTGATGGGCAGTTAGGTCCATGCTTCAACAGTTGTATTGAGGTAAGTTATTTATTATACTTAATTTTAACCAACTTTCAACTGTCTCTTTAATTCTGCCATTTTAATACTTAGTGGATTTTTGTTAAAACTTGTATGTATTTTTCTTTTGATAGATCATCTTCCGGCTTCAATACCTCCAAAAATTGGTTGCTCAAACCAAAAAGGAGAGGGCAAAGGCAGCCCGAATGCAAACAATCTGCGAGTCGTATCTGAGCGAACAAGTCCGCAGAATCCAGGCTCAAAATTCACATGCTGTGAATGAGCTGTCTGACTCTTTGGGACAAGCCAAAGAGCAGAACTTGGCCATGGCTAAGAGGAACATGGAGCTATGGACTGAGTTGGAAGAATATAAAAAGAAAGAACTGGAGTTGGAGCAGATGGTCTCCGACAAAAGAGCTGCCGAGTCAAGGGCTGAAGAGTCTGAAAGAAAGGTTGCTGCATTAAATGAGCAACTTAGAGCTGCCAATGTCCAGCTCGAGGAAGTGGAGAAAAAGAAGGAAGAAGAATTAAACAAAGCCGGACAGTTTGCAGTCCAAAAGTATCTAGAAGGAGAATAATCCACCAGACAAAGGATTGCAGAGGCTTGGGCACTCGGCCTTGAGGAGTATGTCCCATTCCAGTACTTTGAAAAGAGGCTGGATTATGCAACAAGGGCTCACCTAGCCAAACTATGTGGGGACACTCCTCCCAGCCCTTTCTGCCCCTTTGATGCCGAGGATGAAGAGGAAGAAGCCGAAGATGTTGAGGGGGACAAGGAGAAGGATGGAGCTGGAGTAGATACTATTGCATCCACTACCATTGACCAACCTACACCTGCTGCTCCTTGATTTTCTTCTTTTCAATTTGTAACTTGTTGTATTGCATAATCTTTGACAATTAGAATTATTTAGTGTTGGTTTTTAATCCAATTGTATCATACATTTATGCTTTTAAGCATTATTTATCAACTTATCTTTTGATGCTCATTTCCCTTGTTTAATTATTTTGCAATTTTTCCGATGACGGATACGATCCATTTGAAAAGCATTTTATATATTTCTAAGTATTTTACTTAGAAATTTTGCAGGTTTTGTTGCTCACAACCCTTATAATTCTTAAAGATATACCTTTCTTAGAAATTCAAATCATGAGCCATTGGTCTCAGAATTTTAGATCATAAATCACTTAGGAATTTAAAGTATAAGTTGTTCTAATTTGACATTTCAAGGATGAATCGAAGATTTTAACTTAGAGATTTTTCCTAGAAATCTCACTTAAAGACTTCACCCACAAGTCATAACACATATAGTTAAGCATCGAGATTTAACTTAGACATTTTTCATATTAAATTCATGAATATTTGCTAAGTGTTTACTGTAATCTTAGGCTTATCCGGTGTAATCACAAGACACCGGATGTGTCAAAGTTAGTGATTTTGTTATTAGACTCAGTCTCTTTTAGGTGACCTGACACCGGATGTATCACACTTAAATGACACCGGATGTGTCATACTTAATGACCCCGGATGTGTCAAACTTAATGGTTCTATCATTTGACCCGGTCCCCTTTTGGTGACCTGACACCGGATGTGTCAAACTTCATGTTTTAATCATTAAACTCGTACCCTTTTTGGTGACCTGATTGAATGTGTTCATACTAATTTTTGGCACATCCGGTGTTTTCATATAACTTCAGATGTAACTTCAGTTAGATGTCCTAACCTGTTGAGACTCATCACCTTAACCCTTATATCATTCTTTCAATCAGTAAGATCCCTGTGTTTACAAACTTTAGACTTTGATTGATTTGTTTCTCTTTAGGGGTGATGAATCAATCAATCATATTGTTTGCCCTTAAACATAGGGATCAAAACTGTTATTAGTTTGTTCACAGCAAGAATTTTATCTTAATATTGACACTTGTGAGGACTTTGCCCTTATTTATCACATATTTAGATAAGGTTCCGAATCCCGGACCTTTAAAGTCGATTCGGTGATCCGTAATCACCTAAGGGGGTAAAAGACTCTTTTTGCTTTTATCTCCAAGTATTAACCTGTGGTTAATTTCTGGGATCTTGCCCTTATTGATTTCAAAACCGTTAAGCAAGTTTTGAATTACTTTAATCCTTGGTTAAGTGTGGGGCTGTGCCCTTAACTGCTGAGATCATCATCTATTTTAACAAGCATGTACTTGATATATAAGGATGAACATTAGAGGAAACATAAATTTCATTAATTGCGGCCCGTAGCCAATTCAATACAACATGAAATTTGTTTCCCCATTGATCAACGTGGATCAAATAGGTAGGCACACGGCCTTACACTATGGCTTCTTGAAACCAAGTTTATAAATAGTACTTTTTCAGATTATTTGCGTTCCATGTTCTGGGTACTTCATACCCATCCAGGGTTTGTAAACGATAGGTTCCATCTCTCAACACTTCAATTATCTCGTATGGACCTCCCCAATTGGGAGTAAGTTTGCCCTGCTCATCAGCTCTCCCAATTGACTTCATTTTCCTCAGCACAAGATCCCCTAACTTCATTGGTCTATGGTTTACCCTCTTGTTATGTTCCCTTGCCATTTTTAGCTTATACATTTCTTGCCTAAGCAAAGCATTGCCTCTAACTTTAGGTAACATGTCCAGGGTGGCTTTCATCATCTCCTAGTTAGCCCCTTCATCATATAACATAATTCTTAGAGTAGGCTCACACATTTTAATGGGGAGAACCGCTTCCGATCCATACACCAGCATAAATGGGGTTTCCCCAGTGGAATTCTTTGCTGTTGTCCTGATAGACCAGAGGACATTGTACAACT
Source organism: Suaeda aralocaspica (assembly GCA_016808085.1). Taxonomy (NCBI): domain Eukaryota; kingdom Viridiplantae; phylum Streptophyta; class Magnoliopsida; order Caryophyllales; family Amaranthaceae; genus Suaeda; species Suaeda aralocaspica. Next base: position 685,167 of record PYUH01000425.1, on the reverse strand, counting down.
CATCCACCCATAGACCTTTTGCAGCATTCAGCTTTTTCTTCATTCCCATGCTGATGATCTTGTTGAAGGCCTCCACTTGTCTGTTAGCTTGTGGATAGCCCACTGAGGCAAAATGAGCTGAGATGCCTTGGTCTTCTAGCCATACTCTTAACTGTGGAGTCTCAAATTGAGGACCATTATCGAACACTATTGATTGAGGTACCCCGAACCTTGTTATTATATTTTTCCAAATGAACCATTTAACATCCCCATGTTTAATACTTCTCATTGGCTCTGCTTCTACCCATTTAGTAAAGTAGTCCACTGCAACCAAGACATACTTCCTTTGTCCTGATGCTTGTGGATATGGACCAAGAATGTCCATTCCCCACTTAGCAAAAGGTATTGGGCTCAAAATTGGATTCAAGTTATTGGCTGGTTTTTGTGGTAAATTACTAAAGAACTGACACTTCTTGCACCTTTTCACATAAGTTATTGCGTCATGTCTCAGACTAGGCCAGTAATACCCTGTTCTTAATGCCTTTTCTGCCAGCGCCCTTCCCCCTATATGTGAGCCACAAAAACCTTCATGGATATCTTCAAGTATCTCCTTTCCTTTTTCTAGGGTGATGCACTTTAGTAGCGGGTGAGTAAAAGACTTCTTGTATAATTGCCCTTGCCATAAAACAAACCATGCATCTCTAGCTTTCACATATTTTGCTTGTTGTGGATTGTTTGGCAAAGTTCCATTGGTTTTGTAGTCAATAATCTCATCCATCCAAGAGCTTCCTCGACTGATGAAGTTAACCTCCATCTCCTCTATGCTTCTTTTCTCTTTAATTTCCCAAAAAACTGTTCGAGGATTATCTCCAACTGCAGAGCTTGCTAATTTGGAAAGAGAATCAACTTGATTGTTCTCAGACCTTGGAATTTGCATGATTTCAAACTTGTCCAAACCTTTTACTTCCTCTTGAAGTATATTCAGGTATTTGGCCATGCTAGCATCTCTAGCTTCATAATCCCCCAAGTATTGACTCACGATAAGCTGAGAGTCCGACCTTGCCTCTATCTTCTTTGCCCCATCGGCTTTATATAGTTTGACCCCGGCAATCAAAGCTTCGTACTCAGCCTCATTATTTGATGTTTGAAATTTGAATCTCATGGCATACTCGTAGATGTCACCCTCAGGCGACCTACAAATAATACCAGCCCCACATCCATTCTGAGTGGATGAGCCATCAACGTATAAGGTCCAGTGATCAATACTTGGTTTCTCTATAGATGGCCTTATCATTTCAACTATAAAATCGGTGAAAGCTTGACCCTTGATAGCTTTCCTTGGTTCGAAAGTAATGTCAAATGAGTCCATTTCCAGAGTCCACTTGAGCATCCTTCCCGATGTTTCGTTGGACAAAGCTTTCTTGAGCGGTTGATCAGTATATACAACGATTTTATGAGAAAGAAATTAGGGTCTCAACTTCCGGCTTGCCATGAACAATGCAAGTCCAAACTTCTCAATCAAAGCGTATCTGATCTCAGCATTTTGAAGTACGTGACTCACAAAATATACCAGATATTGGACTTCATTTCTCTCAGCTAACAGAACGTCTGAGAGCACATGGTCTGATACCGCCAAGTACATAAATAAAGTTTCTCTTTCAATGGGACTGATTAATCTTGGGAGAGTATGTAGGTGTTCCTTCAAATGAATGAAGGCTGACTCGGCTTCCTCCGTCCCTTCAAACTGAGGGCTGCCCTTGCCTGCCTTTGCCTTTCTCTTGATCGTATCATAGAAATAATGGCATTTATCACCGGCCCTTGATAAGAACATACCAAGGGCAACTAGGCATCCGGTCAGCTTCTGCACCTCTTTAACGTTTCGGGGAGAGGTCATATCCAGAACAGCCTTGACTTTGTCTGGATTAACTTTGATCCCTCGTTCATCCACAAGAAAACCCAAAAATTTTCCTGAAGTCACCCCAAAAACACACTTATTTGGGTTTAACTTCATCTTATATCTTCTCAATGTTTCAAAAGTTTCTCTTAAGTCTACCACATGATCTTTCATCTCCTTACTCTTGACAATCATATCATCGATGTATGCTTCAATGTTCCGTCCCAACTGGTTTTTGAAAACATCATTTACCAAATATTGGAAGGTCGTTGGAGCGTTTTTAAGACCAAATGGCATCCTTGTATAGCAATATAGACCCTTTTCAGTTACATAAGCTGTCTTTTCTTGATCTTCCTCCCATAGAGGAATTTGGTGAAATCCTGAATAAGCATCCATAAAACTCAACAGTGCATGCCCTGCCGTTGAATAAACCAATCGGTCGATCTTTGGTAAAGGAAAGCTATCCTTTGGATAGGCCTTGTTGAGATCAGTATAATCAACACACATCCTCATGGTACCATTTGGCTTTGGAACCAAGACTACATCAGCCACCCAGTCAAGATACTGGCATGGTCTAATGAATCCCGCCTCCAAAAGCTTATTCACTTCTTCCTCCGCCGCCTTATTGCGAAGTTTGCCCAAATTCTCTTCTTTTGACGAATTGGCTTAGCATCAGGCTTAACATTGAGCTTATGTACAACTATACTTGGGTCAATGCCTGGCATCTCCTCCACCTCATATGCAAAGACATCCTTGAACTCTCTCAGCATCTTCCTCATCTCTGCCCCAACACAGTCGTCTGGGGCCTGGCCTACCTTGACTGTTCTGTCAGGCTTGACTTCGTCAGGAATGAAATCTTCGTGTTCACCAACTGGCTGAGGTCGAGTTACTTGACTCAAACTATGGATGGCCATCAGTTCATTTTTAGCCATTCCCTCAGCCTTCCTTTTCTTTGTTGGCTCTTCCACTTCTTCAACCCAAGCAGTAGGCTTGAGAGTGGTGATATAACATTCTCGGGCCATTTATTGGTCTCCAAGAAGAGTTCCGACAGTCCCATTGTTACACTCATACTTCATGAGCATGAGATGTGTAACAATTACTGCCCTAGAAGCGTTCAAGGTTGGCCGTCCCATAATTATATTGTAAGCTGACAGTTCTTTGACTACCAGGAACTTGACAACCATGTTCCTAGCCCGCATTCCTTTTCCCCTATCCTTACTGGTAGGGAGACAGTACCCAATGGGTTGATTACTCCTCCCCCGAAACTAATAATCGGATGATGGATAGGTTCCAAGGTAGACACATCATACTTCAATTTTTTGAGGCAAGCATAACTAATGATATCAGATGAGCTCCCAGTATCTATCAATATTCGCTTGACTCTCATATTGGCCACTTTCAGTTCCACCACCAAGGGATCATCATGTGGTGTACGAACGTTGCCCCGGTCTTTATCACTGATCATTACTTCTGGTAATTTGACCTTAGCATCATGCCCCATCTCCGGTGACCCTTATCGAGAGAGACTCCGTAAGTACTCTTTATTCCCTCGAAGGGTCGGTCCGCCAGCTGCAAACCCACCAGAGATGACGTACACCACATCTTCTTCAGTCTCCGTACCATCTTTAGGCTCATCAGCCCTGAATTCCATCTTCTGTTTGGAGCTCTTATCTTGGGATTTGATCAGGTGTTGTGAAATTTTGTCTTCGGTGGCGAGAGATTCAAGGGTTCTCTTAAGATTGAAGCAATCATTAGTATGATGCCCCGTATCTTTGTAAAAGTGGCAATATTTACTTGAGTCTCTATCTTCCTTGGCACTTCTTAGTGGTGGTGGATCATCAATCTCAACCTTGTTACGAATTTCCTTGAAAACTGAATAGAGATCTTTGGAGATCTCTATCTTAGGACCATCATTAGACTTTCTTTTCTTATTTTGGAAGTTTCCTCCCTTGCTTGATGACCTAGTTGCCCAGGTGGCATGTTTCTTCTAATCTTTGTTTTTAGAATGTTGTTCACTCTTTCTATCATCCTTTCTGTCCTTCCTGGTTGAAGCACAGAGCTCTTGGGCATGAATGAAACATTCAGCCTCTTCCAGAATTCCTTTCAGCGTTTTACAATTCCTTCTCAACACATCAAATTTAAAAGTTCCATCACGGAGACTTCTAAAGAAGTTATCAAAGGCCACTCCCTCAGATAAATTGGGAATTTGCAAAGATTCCAGATTGAAACTTTGTACATAACTTCTTAGAGACTCCTTTTCTCCTTGAATAATTTTGGCCAGATGCATACTGGTCTTCCTCTCTCTTTTGTTAGCCATGAAATGATGTACAAAGATTGTACTCAACTCATGAAAGTTGTTGATTGATTGATCTGGGAGGCTATTGAACCATTTCTGGGCAATTCCCTTCAAAGTTGCCGGGAAGTATCGGCACCAGGTTACATCATCTGGACCCTGAAAGTACATTAAATGTTTGTATGTAGCCAGATGCTCCTCCGGGTCAGTTGTCCCATCAAACGGCTCAATTTGAGGAATTTTAAACTTATTAGGACGTGGAGCCATCATGATGGACATGGAGAACGGTGTCTTCCATTCCATCATCGTGTTATTAGGCTTTTGTCCAACAACCCCCGTAGGGTTATGGACAACCTTTGTTAACTCTTTACAAGGATCATTTGACTTGCCCACATCCTCCCAATACCTGATCATCTGTTCTTTTCTGGACAAATCGGCCTTATCCGCTTTCTTCTGCTCAATTAAGTCTCGTAGACTCTCATGTTCTCCGGAATCCAAGGAGACATGATGGGAGTTAGTCATCTCCCTAGTTGAAGATTCTTCTGATGAACCAGGTCGACCTCCTTCCCTCCAGGCCCTCTTAGCCTTCAAATATTCTCTTGTACCCATACTAGAGACTTTCTTGGCATCAAGATATTCTCTTGCATCTCTGCTGGACGATTTCTTCTGCTCCAGATGGACAACCTTTGTTGACTCTTTGCAAGGATCATTTGACTTGTCCACATCCTCCCAATACCTGATCATCTGTTCTTTTCTGGACTGATCGGCCTTATCCGCTTTCTTCTTCTCAATTAAGTCTCGTAGACTCTCATGTACTCCGGAATCCAAGGAGACATGATGGGAGTCAGTCATCTCCCTAGTTGAAGATTTTTATGATGAACCAGGTCGACCTCCTTCCCTCCAGGCCCTCTTAGCCTTCAAATATTCTCTTGTATCCATACTAGAGACTTTCTTGGCATCAAGATATTCTCTTACATCTCAGTTGGACGATTTCTTCTGCTCCAGATACTCCCGAGCATCACTTGCAATGGCTTTCTTGAACTCAATGAGTTCTCTAGCATCATTTGTGTTTTGCTAGATCCAACTTCCTTAACTGCCAACTCCCGTTTAGGCTTATATCTGGGAGTGACAGGGTATTTCTTCACTGCTCCCCAATTGGTTTTCAGCGGAGTTCGGTCCTTTCTCAACTTCTCAACTTTCTCATGGAAAGTTAATCTCTCCCGGCCTTGGCCTTCCTCGATCATTACACCTTTCATCTTTGCAGATGAAGGGTGTTGTGGCTCAACCTTCTCTCGAGTTTTCTTGGTGGAATACTCCCGTAGAGTTTCCGCCAGGTTCTCTTGGAACCCTGCCAAGATACTCTTGAGCTGACTCATGGTCACAGGTTGGTTTCCAAAATCAGCTTGTTCTTGTGCTCTTCTTGGTGAGCCAGTACCTTCCCCAGTTTGGTAATTGCCAGTCTGGTCTAGGTATCTGGTCTCATCCTCTGTAGGAATTCCGCTTCTAGTGATTGTTAGGAGCGCTCCCCTCAGACGGCGCCAAATGTTATTGCTGGAGCAATGAGGTGGAATAGGGACTGTGAGGACTACGCTGCCGTAGCCTGGATGCGTGAATGGACTGGTCTGCTGCTGACGTACCCTCCGAGAACCTGCAAAAAAGGGACAATAATCCTTGTAGGATTATTTCCCCCTCCGATGCTTAAGTAAGTTTTTGTAGGAGAGTAAGTGAACAATATCAACAAGTAAACAATTCTAGAGAGAAGTTTTAGAGAGAAGTTTTCCCTTTTTAGTATGTGTTTTTGTCTTAATCTTGAGTGTACTTTTTATGAGAATTTTGAGAGCTATTTATAGCCTCAAGTACAATTTCTTAACCAATGAGATCGCGACACTTGTCCTCATCTCCTTAATTCCTTTCCTCCATATGCCTTATGGGCCTATGACATTAGGCTTTTAAGGCCCAATGGTTTGTTTTGGCTCTTCTTTTAACGACGAATAGGAGCTTGACATGTGGCGAAGTATGATCTTCTCTTCATTCATATGTGGCCCAGTCTAAAGATGATACGTGGCTATGTAGGGCCCATTCACGGTAGACTCATCATTGCCAAGTGACAATCCCATGCTGGCATTTAATAATAGAAAGAGGGACACGTGGTCCAGTCGTAGGATGACACGTGGCTATGTAGGGCCCACTCATGGCAGACTCATCATTGCCACGTGGCATCCCACGTCAGCATTTTATAATTGAAAGAGGGACATGTGGTCCACTCTGAGGCTGACACGTGGCAGCTGACTTGGCATGCCACATCAATAATTAAATTAGGTCATCCGGGTTTTATGTATAGTCACCTGTAATGGAAACCGAAAATTTCAATTTGAGATGAAAAACAATGCTGATGCTCTCTCATGTTAGGCATGTGAAAAGTTTTGAATGGCAAGACATAATTGACGAACATTGATATTGAGCTATATTTGGAGTGTAATTTTTAAGAAAATTTCAACAAAAAAGAAAAAGTAATTTTTGAACAACTTTGGATATAGATATGTAATGGGTGACCAAAAGTTCACTAAAATAGTTTATATGTTGTTCCATATTAGGTGACTAAAGGTTTACCAAATCACCTTGTATGTTAACACTTTGAGTAAGTTAAAACTCATTATCAAAGTCATCGGCGTTCCAGAAGATCCCCATTGAGGGGAGTTACATGTGTATAACCTAAGACATGATCAGTGGCGGAGCCAAGATTTGCAACATGGTGGGTCACCATTACACGTCATGGGCCTAGATTCAAATTAATTTCAATACCCAAAATTTCTTTAAAAAACTTTACGACAAAATAGTACAAGATAATCCATAATCAAATGAAATAGGACTTAAAATCCATCTTACAAGCTGAAATTGCTACTAAAATACATGTTACAAACAAATACTGCTCTAAAACTATTACAATTGTTCACGACGGGTTTTCATGTTTTAATATTGTTCAATAATACCATCCATCTTGACATTTTGAAACAAATCATTCTCAAGAAAAGTAATTAAACAATCATTCAACATTTGATCTCCCATAATATTACGTAATTTATCTTTCAAGAACGTCATGCCAGAAAATACTCTTTCTACACTTGCAGTTGCAACGGGGAGAACTGATGAGTCTATCGCACACCTATCAAAAATACCCGGACAACTCTAACTAATATAGCTAGGGAAGTAGGGATCGAATCCTCAGGGAAGCAATTAAACTCTATTAGTTCTAAAAAGCTTAAACCGTGTAAAGGGCCTTGGTTGAGAAATGTTGATTAACTAATTGACTACTAATTAACAACTAATTAACTACGGGAAATGACGGTGATTAAAACCAATAATTTAAGCCTAGGGTCATTCGGGTCACCAAGAACAACTAATGGATTCACTAACAAAGAACGTTCAATCTCACAATTATCATCAAATTAGGGCTCACTAATTCTCTCGAACTTAGACTCCCTCGAAACTCATCTAGCGGCTCTCGCTCATGCCTAGACTAATTCCGCCTATTATTCAGTTGTCTTATTGTGGTATTTTTACCTATCGGCATCAAATTCGAGGATTGCCAAAATTACAACTAAATCTGCGCACAATTCAATTGTAAATAAACAAGCCAATAATAGGAATTTGACTGCTAATTGCAAAATCGAAACAATCTAAGTTAATTAGTCCATTAATTATTCAAGGTTTCCCTAACCCTAGAAAATTAACTACTCACTCATGAACATGAAAATTAAAGCAATCATAATCATAGAATTCATAATTAAATTCATGAAATAATTAATAATTAAACTAATTAACATCAACAAATAAACTAAATTAATTAAACTAATAAAACTAAAGAGCATAAATTAAATTAAGCAAAAAGTATAAAAGTAAAAGGGATTACCAAATTGAAGAACTTTGAATTGAATTGAAATTGTGTTGAGAACAAACCCTAATTCCTAATTTAATTTTTGAGAGAGAAAAAGTGCTTAATTAAACCCTAAGAGAGTAATTCTGAATTATGAAAAGCATTAGTGTTTTTTTAGGAAGTCATGCCCTTAATACCCCACAAATTGGGTTTACAAAGTCAAAGCACGAAAAAAAAATAAAAGTCCTCAAAATTTCCGGAAAACCGCTGATGCGGACGCATAGCAATTTTGTGCACCCACATCAGCATTCCAGAAGTATTATGAAGACTACTAGTGGCTTAAATGTGGGCGCATAGACGCTTCAGCATTCTTTGCTTTCTTTTCTTCTTATTTCTTCATAGCTTCTTCATGGCTTGTTTCCATAACCTCTTTGGCACGCATTCCCATGCACATGTCATTCCCGTTCCGTCCAAGCTTCCCAGCTTCCTTCCAAACTCGATTTCCGAGCTCCTGAAAATACAAAACACACCAAAACCGAGCATAACAACCGCAAATGATAAAATCAAACCAAAAAGCTCTAAAATCTCCGGAAATCAATCAAACTTGGCGAAACACTTCAAATTAGCCAAAGAACACCAAATGAGCTAAAATCAAGCCAAAACACAACTCTTAGGCATAAAATTGACCCGAAACAAGGGGGAAAAGCACCATAAAAACCACACATATCAAATTCCCCCAAGCCGAGCCTTTGCTCGTCCCGAGCAAAAACAATGAAATGACTTTCACCCCATAAAGCCATATGCATCACAACTCAACGATCCATCCGAGTTTACCAAGATCAAAGCAAGTCAAATGCTGCACATTCCTAAACACAAGTCAAACAAAGCCAATCAAGCAAGTTTAATGGATCGATGACTAGGATAGCTTACGGGTTGTCACTCCACACAATTGAGCATCTAACGATGTAGCTCACCCTCACCACCCAACCATAAGAAGATGGAATGCAAACGCAATAATGTGTTTAAATGCAAGTTTTGAAGAATCCAAATCCACATCTCACACCTCATGCACGTGTTTAAAGGGATATACTCAATCCTAGAGTCGACTCAAGATGCAATTAGTAATCAACGACCTTGCCAAAGGACTCTTCCACAATCAACCAAAGCATGCACATGAAGATCAAAGAGGACTTTATAAGCTTGTAATGTAGGGCTAGGGTGAAGGGTATAGGATAAATTTGGGATAATGTGGTGGAAAATGCGGGGTATATGCATATAAAACATTGGAGACTCACCAACACATCATACAATAATATCAATGTCTCCCATCATCCAATTCCAACCAAATCACACCAAACTTTTAAATTTTCATTCACTTCACACCTTTATTTTCATTCAAAGCACAAATATAAACCAAATTCAAGCTTTTCATTCATTTCAATTTCAACTTATTTTTTTCAAATTTTTTTCAGTCTTTTTTTTTCAATTTCATTGCTCTTTTTTTTTCATTTTTATTCCACTTTAGTTTCACGACTCTTAATAGTTAGCCATTAAGACCAAACCATCACACGTACATAACCGGACTCCAAATCACATTTACAAATCAACACATTGTGTTTTAAAACATAATTCCAGTCATTGGTACGCAGAGCTTTAATGTGAAACTTATAGAACCTCCTGTACATCAAAAATTCACAATTTCACCAAATCCTCCAAATACACCATCACAACTATCAACAACCACAACGAACCACCATATGACTCCCCTAAGCCATGCTTGGGCATACAACATGTCATCAAACACCAAGGCCAAATAGGGTTGTAATGCGGTTAAATTTTGTGAGGGATAAAGGCTTGAAAAACACAGGATCAAGGGGAAAAATAATGTGTTTAACATGAAATTCCTAATAATGTATCTGAAAGCTCTAAAAACAAATGCATGCCTCTTATCATGCGCAACATGCAACAAAACTTCAATCAAAAGCTACTCAAGTCCAATGGCAAACCCAAGATCATAAATGCACTAGGAACTAAGCACACATGAAAAGAATACAATTTAATGTAGCCTATAAGATCAAAAGTAGCTCAAATCCTCCCGTTAACACAGTTCAAGTCTAAGACCCAAGCAAGGCTAGACAGAGTTGACAAATACAAGGAATGCTAGCAATTTAAGACAAAGTCATGCCCAGCAAATCACATAAATAAACTCATCTGAATACAAGCATCATGAAGTTTTCGAAAATTTAAGCACATGGGTACATGAAAAGTCAAATCTCATAAACAACACAAGTCGGGACGAGTGGCTAGCCATTCACAATATGAACTCTCTCTCTCTAAACTACACTAAACTAAGAAAGCAGTACACTTTTTTTTTGGTCACATGTAAACTCCCGCCCCTAATGGACGGTACAAACCATGCAACAATCCTACGAAAGCAGTGAAAACTACACTATAAAGCAATAAATCCTAAGGCTAAACAGCTATCCCAAAACACACAAGGAAAAGCAAAAGAAAAGCGGATTTTAGGAACATCTAACCCAACGCAAACCCAACCAATAACCGGGAATCCAATATCGAACACACCAACATAATCCCGCTCCAAAGGTCAAACCTGCAAAGGGAAAAACAAAACCAACTCCAAAAGAAAAGGTAAGAAAACTAACCTAAACTAAATTAAACTATTTTTTTTTTGATTTTTTTTTTATTTTTTGATTTTTTTGTATTTTTGTTTTTAAATGCGGAAAAAGGAAATAAAAGAAAACTAATTACAAACTATACATGAGTAACTAATCACCCCCCCCCCCCCCC
>PYUH01000425.1:657188-674314 GCA_016808085.1 Suaeda aralocaspica | reverse complement strand
CCCCCCCCCCCCCCCCCAAGCTGAACATTGTCCCGTCCCGGAACACATAATTCGAAAGACCATGGCGGGAGGAGGCTTGAAACCCTCCTACTGATGGCCGGGCCCACCAAAAGGTGGACACTGGGAATAATAGGGGTAGGAGGTGGGGTCCACATTCTGATCATACTCGGGCGACCAGTTAGGATGGTTAGGAAATGGTCGCACGTTGCCCGAGTTCACATGGTGCATGTGCTTTCTCCACTGGACCCGCTGTAGGTGGTCCATATCAGTCCGGAGGCCACATACACTATCATCTATCCTGTCAAAGCGATGTCCGTAGTGCTCAAACTGCTGATCAATCTGATCAAACCGTTGAGTGTTATAAGCATGCATCTCATCTAGGCGGTTCATCAGTGGAGTCATGTCGAAGGCACCCTGAGGTGGAGGTGGTGGCAGAGCCTGATATTGAGGAATGTCCTCCTGAGGGACACCCCCCGCCTGCTGTACTACTTGGGCCATTTTAAGGGCCCTCTTCTTTGCATCCGTCCTCTCTGCCAGTGGAATAGGGTCCGGTGGGACCCTCCATGGGTTCACGCCATCAGGGTGATCGAGATAATGAGTGGAGATGAAAGCATTGGAGAGGTAGCACCAAGATAATTCCCGAACATCCACATTAGGCGTTCCTGACGACCCCTAGTGTAGGTCCTGTAGAAGCCGGTAGTCTGGAGTGAAGGGATATCCATCAATGGGTTTGCTTCAATAGGCTGCAAACCCTCAAAGTTCTCCTGGTGGACCAACTAGTAGGCAAGCCAAGTAATCATACCCCCACAGTAGATGGCACCGGTATTGGTAGCACCCTCAGCAATTTCAGCAAATCGGCGGGCAAGGAAGAACCTGTAGTTATAGTCTCGGTACATGAGGTGGGAACCCTTAGTGGCTAACCATAATAATCGGAGCTTGTCTGGGTAGACCTGCCCCAGCTCCCCTCGGGAAAATAGAAAGTAAACAAAAAAGCGGAGGAAGTATCAAAGAGCTGCATGTTGGACCTCCGAGGCTTTGCTTGTAGATGAGGCATAGGGGGTAGTGCCGTCGGTGATACGAAGCCACCATGAGGATTCCTCATAATCTCCCCAAGTGAACTCAATAGGCACGGAGACCTGGTTATCGGGATCCCAAAAGAAATGTTCATTGAATTGATATAGAGGGATCTCATAGGGGGTGTTAAAAATAATGAAGCTAACCACCCCAGTTCGTGCGCTCGGGTTGCTAAGATTCCGTGTTATAACCCGGAAATGGAAAGTCGAGAGGAACTCCAGTGTGAGCTCCCGATAGGTGGGTGGTGCCATTGGTGTTCCATCCGGTCCTGGCATAGTGATCCCGAACCATTCACCCCAGCCAACGTTTTCTAGCATCTGGACCAGTTGGTTAGTGATCCCCAAATCATCACAAATGCTTCGGTCAAAGAATCTCGTGGAGCGGATGGGCCGCTTTTGGAGCCTCTTAAAGCGGGCCAGTTGTTTTCGGCGGTTTGGTGGAGCAGGGTCTCCAAAACTGGATCCGGCGGGCTGCTTTCCTTTTGAAGCCGAGGTGGTGGCCTCAGTCTGTTGTGACTTTCGCAAAGTTTTGTGATAGCTCATGGTTCCTGTAAGTTGAAAAGAGAAGCATTAGAAACATGAATGAAGAACATAACCAAACAACACAACATTGCAAGATTCAAGTGGCAATTAATTCATTAAATAGACAAGTCAAGCGGAAATTTCGGCATGACCCATCTATTTTATCAATATAACCAAAAACCACAAATCTGCAAAACAATCACCATAACCAATGGATTTCAACATAATTCCATTATATCCAACAACTTCCACCAAAACTATCATCATCACAAAGCCAATTACCTCAATAATCACAATTACTCCAAACTCCAAAAGTTATTACAAAGCAACACATTTCACTCAATCAATCAAACACTCATGCATAATATTGGACTCTAGTAGCAAGTAGCAAGAACATTATAAACATAAACCAAGCTACGAACTTCATGAAATTAGAGAGCAAGAACCAAGTACTTAGCAACTATTTGAGCAATAGCAACAAGCATTGATTCTACACAGCACTAACAACACAAGTTAAGTCTAAAATTTGGCATGAAGTGCCTACAATATCATCATCACCAACAACCATATCATTATCCACAAACCAACACAAAAGCATGAATTTGTTAAGCTATAAACTTGAAATTAATAATTAGTAACAACTGAACAAGCAATTATTAACATCACACAACCATAAAACTTAAAAATCACATACTCAAATTCGTAACTATAAAACCCTAGAATTTGAACATCATAAAAAAAACCATAAAACTTGCCAAAACTTGCTCAAAATGGGTTTCATACCTTAATGGAAGAAGATGAAGTGAAAATAGAGTAGAAAAGACACTCGAAGAGCCAAAAAATAGCCAAAAACGTCCCAAAAATTGCCCAAGTCACGCGCCCCTATTGACCCACAAAAGAAAGTTTTTTTCGAAAATTGATTGTGGGGTTTTGTTGAGGGAGATGAGAGGATGAATGTGTTAAAATTTGGGTTGATTTGGGTGAAGATTGAGTGAGATATGAGAGAATGAAGTTTTTTGAGTTTGGGGTTTTAATGGAGGATGAAGGTTGAAGAAGAGGATAATAGGTGTGAGATATGAAGTGAGAGAAAAGATAAGAAGAGGAGTAAATGAAATTAAAAGAAAAATAAAGAAGAAAGAAAATTTAAAAAAAAACGGGTGGGGGGTTCAGGCCGAGATGCGCCCGCATTTAATGCGGGGAGAAATTGAAGGGGGCTTCTGGGGGTTTGATGCGGGCGCATAAAACCCCCATGCGTCCGCATCTGGCCTCTTCAAAAAAATTTTAAGAGCTTCTAGGGGTCAGATGCGGGCGCATAAGACCCCTATGCGTTTGCACCGCCCTGTGAACCCGATACTCCTTTTTTGTTTTTTCCTTTTCTTTTTCTCTTTGACACTCAATAAATTTTCACTTTCTCTTTTTCACTCACCTTGACCTTGACTTAGACTTTAGATTTCGGAGTTCGACCGAAAACCCCTAGTTACTCAACTATACCTAAAGACACACAAAAACACACGAATACAAACTAACTCAAAATTACGAAAATAAACTAAAACACACCAAAAACACACAAAAAGAGTTAAAAAGGGATAGAAAGCTCGGGTTGCCTCCCGAGAAGCGCTTGTTTTGGGTCATTAGCTTGACCGTGGTTGCGGAGTGGTTAATGTGAGTCGGGATTGTAGAATTGCACCTCTTCCACTAATCCAACCGCATCACCTTCATAATAGAACTTCAATCGTTGTCCGTTGACCTTGAACTTTTCGCCTTTATCATTTTGAACCTCAACGAACCCGAATTTGCTCACCATAGTAACCGTAAAGGGACCGCTCCACCTGGATTTCAACTTTCCAGGGAATAATCTGAGACGAGAGTTGAATAGAAGTATTTTGTCACCAACTTGGAACTCTCTTTTCATGATTCTCTTGTCGTGCCACCTCTTAGTCTTCACTTTGTAGATTTTGGCACTATCATATGACGCTAAACGGAATTCATCAAGCTCATTCAATTGAAGAAGTCATTTTCCTCCCGCAAGCTTAGCATCCATGTTCAACTCCTCTACTGCCCAATATGCCTTGTACTCTAGCTCAACCGGAAGATGACATGCTTTACCATGGACCAAACGGAACAGTAAAGTGCCAATTGAGGTTTTGAAATCCGTCTTATACGCCCATAAAGCATCATAGAGCTTGTTATTCCAATCCTTTCTTGATTTTACAACTGTCTTCTATAGGATAGACTTGATCTCTCTATTGGAAACCTCAACTTGGCCGCTTGTTGTAGGGGCCTCGAATTTTAGGGTCCCAAAATTTTTTTGGTCACCTTTCCCAAACCGTCCATAGGTCAAGTTAGACCTAAAAAATTGGCTTAAGGAAAGGTGAAATGGACTTTTTTAGAAGTATTTTGCAAAAAAACAGGAGCGCAGGAATTTCAGTCGCGCTAGCGTGGTAGCGTGACAAAGTTTGTCACGCTGACTGTGCAGCGCTACAAAGTTTTTCACACTGCAGGTGTAGCGCAGCAAACTTTGTGACACTGCGAAGTTAGCGTTACAAAGTCTGTCGCGCTACGCTATTTTAGTGTTTTTTTTGTTTTTTTAATTATCTTTTTTCGAGTGAGATAATATCAACGAATACGGACGATGCTAGTAAGGAGTCGCCAATGAGTTTTAGGAATCAAACTCATAAACCGTGTATTTAGATTGATTACGAATGGGACACGAATACAGGACGATAATCTAAATTGCACGAATAACCCTTTTGATCCCATGGGGATGACTCCAAGTTATGATCTTACGAACCAAAGGTTGGATTCGGGGGTGAAGGTACTAAAATGGCGAAGTGCGTCAGATTAGCCCATAGGCGGCCATTACTAGTTTTCTCTCAATTATACAAAAACTATATAAAGAACCACAAAATAATAATTTACAACCTAACACAAAATTACTATTATTAAGGTGAAATCACATAAAACCTAATAATTTAGTCAAATCGTCGTTAAGATTAATTCAAGGTTCCTAGCATGATACAATTTGTCCAAAAATTATCTTAGTTTAATGTGATAAATTAATTCAAATTACGCCCTTTAACAAAAACAAAATGATAAAAGCGGTAAATGATTCGGAAAACCAACAACAACAAATCCACAAGTTTGATTTATAGAGCTCTCAGGAAAAGTACCACTTCTCGTATGAAGATTGGAGTCGTCGAGTGTTAATTTGGGCACAGTCGAATTATTGTTAAAATATTATCAAAATTTGTAGCAACTTTTTTAAATAAAATAAATAGTAAAACAATAATAATTAACTATTCATAAGAATGAAGATGATAGAAAAGTAAAATTTCGGATTATTTTAGTGTAAGGGAGAAAGTGAGTAAAAAAAGGTTTCGAGAAATGAAGAAAATGAAGGTTTTTATAGCACCGTGGGAACCCTAATTGCGCTGGCCTGCTAGCGTGGTACGCCGACTCGCGCTGGCCCAATAGCGCGAGAAACCCTACAACGCTGCTAGGGTAGTGCTGTTAACTTAGTCACACTGAGCTGTCAGTGTGACTAAATTAACTGCGCTGCGTTTTTGAAAGATTTTTTTGATTTATTTTTTATTTTTTATTTTTATTATTTATTTATTTATTATTATTATTATTATTATAATTATTATTATTATCATCATTTTATTTTATTTATTTAAGATAATAAAAAAGGCTTTGGGATAATTAAAAGTCCGTTAAATAAGAATGGGAATTTTATAATATCTGAAATTTATATTTTTATGCCCAAGTATAATCGAGTATCCAATCTGATAAAGAAATGAGTTTTTTTTTAATCATCACAGAGCCTTGTCGCGGGACAGGGGGACTACATTAGGTGTCTACACTTGTCTGTGGGTGATATGCCAATCCCGTTCTGTGGTAGACACCGTACTTTTCCAGCAGCTTATCTAACTTTTTCTCATGGAAATGCTTTCCCCCATCACTAATGATATCTCTAGGGACTCCGAACCTAGGAAAGATGATCTGCTTAAACAACCTCAACACGGTGTTAGAATCGCAATGGGGAGTAGCAAGAGCTTCCACCCATTTAGAAACATAATCCACAACAACTAATATGAAACGGTTTCCATTAGAGGATGGGAAGGGTCCCATATAATCATTGCCCCAAACATCAAAAATCTCAACTTCCAAGATACTTGTTTGAGGCATTTCGTGCCTTTGTGAGATATTACCTGTTCGCTGACACGAATCACAAGACATAATGAAAGCTCTAGCATCCTGTAGAATGGTGGGCCAATAAAAACCCGATTCCAGGACCTTGAACATCGTCTTAGAAGGTCCAACATGACCTCTTTACGGTGATGAATGGAAATGGTGAAGTACACCATAAACTTCCCATTCCGGAACACACTTCCTGTATAAACCATCTGCACACTCACGAAACAAGTTAGGATCATCGCAAAAGTATCGCTTAACATCATGTAAAAACTTTTTCTGCTGGTAAGTCAAATCAGAGGGCATAACACCTCCAACAACATTATTAGCAAAGTCAGCAAACCAAGGATAATTTACACAAACCGCAAACAGATGCTCATCAGGAAAAGAATCATCGATGGGGGTAGAGATCTCCCCATCATCATACCGTATCCTCGATAAGTGATCAGCTACCACGTTCTCCGCTCCCTTCTTATCACGAATCTTGAGATCGAACTCTTGGAGCAACAAGATCCACCGAATAAGCCTCGGTTTGGCTTCCTTCTTCCCAAGTAGGTACTTAAGAGCTACATGGTCAGTGTAAACAATAACTTTCGAACCTACAAGGTAAGCACGAAATTTATCTATGCATAAACAATAGCAAGCAACTCTTTTTCCGTGGTGGCATAGTTGACTTGAGCTTCATCCAAGGTCTTACTAGCATAGTAGATAACATGTAAGACCTTATCCTTCCGTTGACCTAGAACTGCACCAACTGCAAAATCACTAGCATCACACATTATCTCAAAAGGTAAATTCCAATTGGGAGACTGTATGATAGGTGCCGAAATTAATGCATTCTTGATCATATTAAAGGACTCAAGACATTCATCAGTGAATTTAAACTCAGCATCTTTCAAAAGCAATTGGGTTAGGGGTTTTGCAATTTTAGAAAAATCATTAATAAACATGCGATAAAAGCCAGCATGACCCAAAAAACTTCTTACCCCTTTAACATTCACCGGGGGTGGCAATTGCTCAATTACCTATATTTTCGCCTTATCCACCTCAATACCACGTTCGGACACCAAATGTCCCAATACCACCCCTTCATTGAACATGAAATGGCATTTTTCCCAATTTAAGACCAAATTCATCTGCTCACATCTTTCGAGAACTTTATTCAAGTTAGTCAAACCGGATTCAAAATCAGTACCATAGACACTAAAATCATCCATGAAGACTTCCATAATAGACTCTATGAACTCAAAAAAGGTGCTCATCATGCAACGTTGGAAAGTAGTTGATGCATTACATAAACCAAAAGACATTCTACGATAAGCAAAATGTAAAGGTGGTTTTCTCTCTATCATCAGGATGGATGGGAATCTGGAAGATACCTGAATATCCATCAAGGTAACAGAAGTACTTATTCTTAGCTAACCGTTCCAACATTTGATCAACAAAAGGGAGGGGGAAGTGATCCTTTTTAGTTGCAACATTCAATTTTCTATAGTCAATACACATTCTCCATCCTGTAACAACTTTAGTAGGAAACAATTCATTCTTATCATTACGAACAACAATTGTTCCTCCCTTCTTAGGGACTACCTGCACGGGACTTACCCACTAGGAATCAGGCACCGAGTAAATGATACCTGCATCTAAAAGTTTAAGAACTTATTTCTTCACCACCTCCTGCATGTTAGGGTTCAAACGACGTTGACCCTGTATACAAGGCTTATGACCCTCCTCTAAATGAATTCTATGCATGCAAAAATCAGGACTAATACCAGTCAAATCATCAATAGTATAACCAATAGCCTTCTTATGAGACTTAAGCACAGAGCAAAGCTTATCAAGTTGACTATCAGTAAGAGAAGCACTAACAATGACCGGATACAACTCCTTATCATCTAGAAAAGCATATTTCAAGTTAGAGGGGAGGGGTTTCATCTCAGGTTGGGTTACCTCCTTGGCGGAGCAAACCTCTTGAGGCAACTCAACAAATTTCCGGCTCTCCTCCGGATTCAATTCCTCACTAGTAAGGTCCTGGACCAAACTATCGGCATCAGCTGTACCTTCACCTGCACAAACATCAAGACAAACAACGACCTCCATAAGATCCTTTGTAGTGGATCGAGGCATATCATCAATAACAATCTCATCAATGATATCAATAGCATAGCATGACTACTCCATCATAGGACTCTTAAGAGGAGTATTAAAGATTAAATGTGACTTTATCATCCCCTACAAAAAGAGTTATACTACCATTTTTGACATCAATAACAGCACCTGCAGTGTGTAAGAATGGTCTACCAAGTATAACCGGAATATGAGCATCCTCATCCATATCTAACACAACAAAATGAACAGGAATAAAGAATTTCCCGACTCTCACCTGGACATCCTCTAAAATACCTTTAGGGTACTTCACTGTCCTATCTGCCATCTGCAAGGTAATGTTAGTGACCTTCAAAGCACCCATATCAAGTTTTTTGCAAATAGACAAAGGCATTACACTAACACTAGCCCCTAAAACACATAAAGCTTTGTCAATAAACAGTGAGCCAATGTTACAAGGAATAGAAAAACTTCCCGGGTCCTTCAGTTTGGGCGGAGACTTGTTTTGCAATATAGCACTGCACTCCTCCGTAAGTGCTACGGTCTCCACCACACTCAACTCGCGTTTCCTGCTCAAAATGTCTTTCAAAAACTTCACGTAAGTAGGAATTTGAGTTATCAAATCAGTAAAAGGAACAGTAACTTGCAAATTCTTAACAATAGCTAAAAATTACTGAAATGATTACCATTCTTACTCCTAGTTACCCTGTTTGGAAAGGGCAACCTAACATGTGGCCTCGGGATCGTATCAATCGATGTGTCATCTACCTTCTCCTTAGGTGCTTCGGCCTCCTTCTCTGGAGCTGTTTCTACCTCTAAGTCATCAATCACCACATCATTAGTCTTCTTAGCTCCAGTTGCAACATCAGAAGTAGCATCTTCAGTAGGCATTTTCGGACCCTCATAAGAAGTTCCACTCCGCAAAGTAATGGCATTGACATGGTCCCTCGAGGGATTCTGCGGAGCCTGTGATACTGGAGGTGTGGGTTGTGATGGAAGGGTGCCTGGTTGCCTTTGAGCATTTGATTGAGCAATCTGAGCTATCTGAGTCTCCAAGTGCTTGTTGTGAGTTTGCATGGCCTCTATACTCTTCTACATTTGTGACATCATATTCTTCAAGTCTGCTAACTCAGTAGTATGCTGTGGTGGTCTCACTACAAGATAGCAGCTATTTTACGACGGACAAAGCCCGTCGCAAACTTAGCACATTCCGTCGCAAAACATCCCTCGCTAAAATACGGAAATTCCGTGACAAAAAATTTGCGACGGAACTGTTGAAGTTTTGCGACGGAAAATTCCCTCGCAAATTTGCAACGGAAACACTAGTAGAAAAATAGCTTATTAGTATCGTTTTTTATGACCTATTTGTATCGTTTTACAAAAACGATACAAATAGACAGTCTATTAGTATCGTTTTTTTTTTACAAAAACGATACTAATAGCGATTTTTGAAAAGAAAAAAAAAATAAAATCACAATTGTAATGAAATAATAATACTAATAACCAAAAATTAAAATTATTATAACAAATACTATATTAAATTGATGAATAACAATAATAAATTATTACAAAGACATTTTTTTTTGGTGCAAATGTAAGAGTTTTATTAAAAACCAAGAGAAAAAGTACAAACTACAAGCCTGGAAGATTGGGAGGTTGACTCAACCTTACCAAAACTAGCTCAAAACAAACTAACACAAAGCAGCAAACAAGGAAAACATCCAAAAAACAATCAAAATAAACAACTAAACACACTTCAACCACCCAGCCACACCACCAACCCAACCACTAGACAACTACCAGCACAGCAGCAGCAAACCATTGCATATAGCACACACAGCACACATCACAGCTACTCCAAAACAAAAACCAGCACCCACACCAGCACTGCATAACCTGCACCCACACCAGCACTGCATAACCTGCACCCACTGCAGACCAAACAACCACAACTACCTCCAGCACAAACCTGACTACACCACCCAACCACAACAGTCCAACAGCAACACCAAACCAGCCTTACCACACACAAACTGCAACAGCCAACAACCTTCAAATGTGGACAGCAGGAGCCACTGCAAAGCTGAACCACCTCAGTCAAACATTGCAAGAAACCTTGTAGGATTTGCTGCACTGCAAGCACTCAGCCACAAAAGCAGCAAAAAAAATAGCCTGCAAAGCTACTGCACCAATAGCAGTAACTGCACCAAAGACCAAGCAAAACAGGAAAAACAATAATCAATAATCAAAATTAAGTTCAAACCACAAAAATCAACTAAGAAAAGATCAAAGAATGAAAAGAAAGCCTTCAAAATTGGAGTAAAAATTTCAACCTAAGATCATTCAATCATCACTATCAAAATCTAAACCCCAAGAAGCTAATTATAACCAATAATCAAAATTAGGGTTTATCACTTGAAACGAAATAATCAAATAATTAAATCACAAAACATCAATTAATCAATGTAACACATAAAAATCATGCCTTGTAACGAACAAGAAGGAGAAGGAGAATTAGGTAACGAACTAGCGATGAGCTCACCGAAAGCAGTACAAAGTTGTTCGTAGTTAATTGAATGGGCGAATTAGGGATTCAGCAAAGAAACTTGACGAATTGCGGCAGATGGCTCAATATGCTCGCACTTCCAATTATGATCACACTGAGTAGATGGCTGTATATGCTCGCATTTATGATTGTGATCATTCTGGCTAGATGGCTGTATATGCTCTTGTTTATGATTATAATCATGTTGGGTAAATGGAATTATATCAGATGAATGCAAGTGTTTGACTTCATTTTGCCTCTAAGCCTCTAAAGCATCAGCAGGTATCCAGATATCAGCAGAAACGGTCCAAGTATTCTCCCCAAGAAAAACAGATTTGAGAAGTATAGTTTCTGGAAGCTGATAGTACAAAACGCCGACTTTCACCTACCAATATGCAATGCGAAAACCCTTCATACATTCAAATTTTTAACAAAATAGCACGCTTTACACATTTAAGTGATGACAAATCTAAGTGAAAGCATTGATGCACATAAGCTCATGAAACATATGAACACAACACATCCAGACAAACACCATCTTGCACTTGGATAGTACCATGTACTCATGTATGTATGAACAAGACACAACCACACAAACACTATATTTTTCGTATCATCTTTGCAATGCATATCACCGTCTTTACATCAATACAAATTAACATAACTTTCTACAACATTTCGACGGTGAACATATCAACTCAGTTCGTCTTTCAACTCAAAGCTGTTGTTTCAACTTACACAATAAAACCCTTCAGAAATACACACCCACAACATACAAGTCTAATAAAGTAGAAAAAGTGTAATACCTTAACACATTTAACTATAACCCTCCCATATTTTGGAAAGCAATTGAAATGCTCCGCTGCAATTAGGTCTGTAATCAAAACACAATATATTACAAATTAACCCAATATTGTCACAAATACATTAATTTTTATACATATGCGAAAACACCCAGTTCATAAAAAATGAAATGAAAAAAAAAACTGTAGATTCTAGTTAGGGTTAAATTCAGAACAATCAACACAAAACAATTGGAAAAACACAATAAAATCAATTAAAAGGGTTGAAAATGATGAAATGCGATAAAAAAATCCCAATTCATAAAAGAGAAAAAAAAATTATCTTATTTAGGGTTAAGCCTCAGAACAATCAGCACAAAAAAATCGACGAAAACAAAATTAATTAAAAGGGGTTGTAAAATGAAACAATACGAAAAAAACCCAGTTCATAGAAATTGAAACAATGATTAATAACAATAATAATAACAGTAAGAACATGATAAAACAACAAAATTAAAAAAGAAAAAGAAAATGGTAATATACGTTGAAGTTGTGCGACAGAAGAATGAGGAGAAATAGCAACAACGATATTAGTGAGGAAATTGGTGTCAACGAAGACAGCTTTAGGTTCGTTTTCGAACAACGAACATCTTTCTACAAGCTCAATAATGGAGGCAGGCCTTCGGAGGAATAGAAGAATTGAGGCTAAATGCTTTTTCAGTGAAATTGCAGTTTCTGGAAACTGTAAGCTCTGAGTTGGTGATTTGATCTTTCATGGTGGTTTCGATGATAGATCTAATATGAAGAAATTAGGGTTTAATTTGAGGAAGGAATTTCAAGGATCCATTGAAGAGAGAGAAAGCGAAGGAGAAGGGCAAAGAAGAACAAGGAATTTTAAGGATCCATTGAAGGGTCAATTAATGAAAGAAGAAGAAGGACAAAGAAGAAGGAGAATGGCGAAGAGGAAGGAGGAGGGTTTTGGGGTTAGGTTAGTTTGTGGGAGAAGGGAGAATGGCGAACAAGAAGAAGAAGTGATGTGTTGTGTTGGTTTAATTTTTTGGCGACAAAATATAATAAGGGTTTGTCGATTTTTTGCGAGGGAATTTTGCGACGGAATTAATTCCGTCACAAATTTGCGAGGGATTATTCCGTCGCAAAAATAAAATTCCGTCGCAAAAAGTATTTGGTCATCTGATTTGGTTTGTCACTTTTTTGCGACGGCTATTTCCGTCACAAACAAGGGGACTTCCGTCGCAAACTCTATATTTACGACGGAATTTATTTTTGTCGCAAAAAATCCGTCGCTATTTTCCCGTTTTTTTGTAGTGTCCTGGGTTGAATGGTGGTCTAGTGAACCCAAGTGGCTGTGATGGACCTTGAGGTTGGAACCTCTGCACTTTCTGCCACTACTGTGATTGTTGCATCTGTGGCATAGACTGTGGATTCTGAACATTGGTGCTTCTATAAGAGAAATATGGATGATCCTTGTAGCTTGGATTGTAAGTGTTGGATAATGGATTGTTCTTGTAGGCCTGGAATGCACATACTTGCATTATAAGACTATGACATGACTGAGAATTGTGACCAAATGATCCACATGTATCGCAGAAGGGATCATTGCCTCCAGAATGGGAAGACATAGCAGCTACAGACATCGATGGAGGAGAGAAAGTACTAATCTTATCAAGCTTCTAGCTTATAGCATTGATTTGTGAAGCCAAACTCTCATACTTGTCATCCACAACATGTTTTCCACCCTTCTTCGAATGTCCTATAAGGTTACCAAACTGTGGGTTATGAGTAGAAACTTCATCAATCAATTCATATGCAACATTGACCTCTTGGTTCATGAATCAACCATTAGCAGCAGAATCCAACAAAGCTCTACTCTCATTGCCCAAACCATTGTAGAATGATTGAACCAAAAACCACTTCTCAAGCCCATGATGAGGACACATTCTCAATAGCTCCTTGAACCGTTCCCAAGCATCATAAAGTGACTCATTTGTTTCCTGATTAAAATTAGTAATTTGACTCCTCGATAAAGCAGTTCTCTGTGGAGGGTAGTACTTACTCTAAAAAGCAAGAGCCAAGTCCTCCCAACAAGTAATTGTAGCCATATTAAGATCATTCAACTAGGTTCTAACTTTATCTTTCAACGACAATGGGAACATTCTCCTCCTGATGTAGTCCTTAGACACATTTTGTTGCTTGATAGTATCACAATATTGGAGGAAATTTTGCAAGTGTAAGTTCAGATCCTCCTTCAATGTCACTGAAAATTGATTTCATTCAACCATATTCACAAGAGTCGGTTTCAGTTCAAAGTAAGTAGCATCGGTATCAGGTACTGAATAACCCCCAGCCATAGACTCTGTACTAGGCAAGGAATAGTCTCTCAATGAACGGGCCGCAGGTGGCGGCGGCGGTGGTGGAGGTGGCGGTCCTCTACCTTGTCCTTCTACTTCGGCAGCCACCTCGTGTAACACCCTGGATTTTCCTTAACTTTCTACTTCCTACTTTTTCCGGAAAACATGATAAACTAGTAGATATTACATTTATTAAACTACTATATATGGAAAAACCAAAGTATTACCGTCATCGTGATAACGGCTAAGGCATTTATCAAAGTACTACAGCGGAAGTCTTTAAAACCAAAACAATTTCAAACTAAACTTCAAACATCTTTAAAATAAAATCAATTTTAAATTTATTACACAGAAAGACATGCATACAAACAAGCAACCCTATTCATTATCTTTACTATAAGGTGATTCCAAATTAACTTATGTGAGTCCTTGAATTAAACTGAACCTCCTATACCACACATTAACTGTGAGTGGCTAACAACTTACTTTCTTCTTGACCACACATTAAACTGTGAGTGGTATTATATGTACAAATAATTGCTCATTACTTCTATTAATCATGTGAACAATTCCACTACTACCTTTCTTGTTGATTAAGTATCTAATCAACTTTAAAATTAACTTCTTCCTTTATTCATAAAACTGTTGGCCAAACTATACTGATCAGAACATTCCAATTCAAGCTTATGAAAATTAAACTTTCTATTTAACATGGAATGCCATTAAACATTAAATACATGCTACTAACAACTTGTCATGCATATAAATTCATGATCCAAAATAAGCATACAAGGTTCATACAAACAAGAATTTCTCAAGCATGCATTCTAACTCCTACGTTTGCCTTTATTACTTACGTACCTTGTAAAATAGCTGTGCTCCGCCACAACTCTAGAAGTGGACTAAATCAAAGTCTCCTACACAAGGAAAACCGAACTAAATTAAAAACCTTGTTGACTAAATTCTACAACAACCTTAACTAACTTCTAAATTTGGAAACTTTGTCCAAACATTCCTTATTTGGTCTCTATTCAATTCCATACTTCAATTTTCTTTTCTACTGCAATTCTACTTAGTTTTCGGGACTTAATTATACTTTATAAAACCTTAATAAAATTTTCATGCCACTTTAGAAACGTGGACAACAATCTAAACTTATCAAAACCCCTTGAAAACTTCCTAAAGTGACACAAATCGATCATATAATATATTACCTTACTTGCATGATTAATTTATGCTATTTACATACTTTAAAAGGTTATTTACACTAGTGGAAAAAACGTCATAGGTAACGGGCCAAAAAGGGGTTTAGGTTACGGTCATTGTTGTTAGCTAAAGTCCGTTGCATATTCGTTTAGGTAACGGGCAATGTTAGTAACCTTAAACATACTTTAAGTAACGGCGCAGCTTAGAGCCCGTTACTTAAAGTCCTGTAGAATATAGTAAAATTGAGACTTTAGGTAACGGGCAGAATGATAGGCCCGTTACTTAAAATCATGAATTTAATGAAAATTAAAGACTTTAAGTGACGGGAATTTGTCAGGCCCGTTACTTAAAGTCTTAATTTTTTATAAAAAAAAGTACAATTTTACACAGCAGTACACACACAGTAGTGGTAACACCACCACTACCCACTAATCTTTTTATCGTTGCCATAGTTATCGAACTAAAACAAGACTTTGGAGAAAAATTACATATGAAATCACCTAGCGAAAATATACATTAGAAATGAGAATATGAAATCAAATGTACAATATAGAAACCAGCTTCAAAAGTTGTTAAGGGTCTTAATAAAGCTAAAAGTCCTAGAACATGATAGTACACTCTTTCAAACAAAAAGAGCCAAGTCTTCAGCTTTATCATTTGAAGTCAATTGAAGTCCCATAGAATGAACCTGACCAAGTCATTGAAGCATCCGCTACACATGTAAAAGGAAATAAATATTTGATGAGTTAACATATATCCATTAACTCATGGAATGCAATTGATACAAAACATTAATACCAACAAATAGTCATCTTTCACGAAAACAACCATGATAAATTCATTGTCACCACTAAAAAGATAAAATGATCAAGTTTAATATCAGACGAATTAAATATCAATGGAGTTAAAGTTCATTAAATTATGATTCAGAATTAGATTTTTTAAAGACTTGGGTGAAACTTAGGTAAGCCTAGTATAAAGTTATCAGCAAATCAAAGAAGCTTAAAAGAAAGATAGCGTGAAATAATCAAATATATGGTCAAAGGTTGTACAAAAAATATATCTGGTCGTCATTAAACAGGTCTACAAGGACAAACATTCTTTCATATTAAGGAATATATACTCACTCAAGTCATTTATCAAATTTCAATGCAACATCACAAAGCATATTGCCCTCAAATTTGCATACAGTGGCACAACTTGATTAACTACAAAACAATAAAAAATATATAATCTTAATCACAACTACTACAAAACTTAAGGTTTCTCTAAAGGACAAAAACACAACTAATACGACTTTATCAACAACCAATATAAGAAATAATAAGATTTTGCATGGTTATTGAGCTTGTTGATGGATCAAAAAGCTAAAATAGCAATGTAAATTTGTAAATTTTACAAATATAGCATTTTGCCTAAAATAAGGATACTAGAAGGCTTTTTGGGAAAAATAATGGGCCAAATCCCCTTTGGGAATTTGCCACGACGTTGATGAATCATTCAGACACCCGAGCACAAAGTTATGTCTATTACAAAAATGGCTTTTCTATTTTAAAGTCTTTGGTTTCTAATGGAAGTATGAATCTTCGTAATGTCATTCTTTGTAAATAACACTAGATCGCAATACGATTTTAAGAGGACAAAAGCACAAACATACTAAAAAACACACACACACATATATAACCAAGGACAGGTAAGAATAAGTAGTCACCATTCATCACCTTCTCTCTGATTTAATCTCATTTTTCTTTGGGGAACAAAGGTGAATTTGTGCATGCAAAACTACAAAAGCATTTCGAGGAAAGCAAAACCAAGAGAAGGGGAGGAAAGCAAATTGTTCAGTTGTAGTTAGTCAATCTAAGAGGACAGTAAGCTTGATAGAAGGGAGATGGAAGTGTAGTTTTTCTAGTCCTTTCAAAAGGAAGGTTGGTTTTTGTGCTCTTGCTACTATGGTGTACAATATTTGGAAGGTTAGGAATGCTGTTTTTTGGAAGAGTGAGTTACTGCCTGTGGATCAGTTATGCAAGAAGATTCAGCAAGAGTTTATTTATTTGGAGGATGCAAAGTGTTAATAAGGATAATTGGTGTAGGGAGGATGTTCTTTGGCTACACAATTTTGTAGCAAGTTCACAGCTTGCTGTGGCTTGCTGACTTGTTTGCTGTTTGTTTGGAGGGGTGTTTTGGTAGGGTGGTTATTTTTGTTGTAAATTGTTGTACAGGGTATTCTGTTTTGGGTTTTGCTCTTGATCCTTGAGTCTCAAGGATCTTTTGATGTACATATTTCTCTCTTTTGGTATTAATGAAAAAGCTGACATTTTACAAAAAAAAA